>JAJIBD010027984.1:0-106846 GCA_021461705.1 Cryptotis parvus
ATTGATGTATTGGGTTTGAACACCCTGTTTGGCTAGGGCTTCGATGACTGCTTCAGTCTCCACAGAATCAAAGGCTTTCTGTAAATCAATGAATGTGAGACAGAGCGGCATCTTGTATTCCCTACAAACCTCAATGAGATTGGTTACCGTGTGGATATGGTTGATTGTGCTGAATTCTTTCCGGAAGCCTGCTTGCTCATATGGTTGTCCTTCATCTAGTGTTCTGCTAATCCTGTTCAGGATGACTCGTGTAAACAGCTTGTAGATGACGGACATAGGCAGATGGGGCGATAGTTGCCCGATGTCGTGAATGTCTCCCTTCTTGAACAGTGGAACTATCCTTCTGGTTTACCTACCTTCGGACAGGTAGTGTGTGAAGAGCCGAGCTAGTGTATTGATGAGTACCTATGGTAGATTCTTCAGGTGTTCGGGTCTGACTTTGTCTGGGCCTATTGCTGTTCCCTTCTTTACCGACAAGATGGCATGTCGGATTTCAGAAGGGAGAACGTTGGGAATGACATATCCATCCTGTGGAATTTGGTATCTGGGCAGGTGAATTTGGCTATCAAAGAGATTTGAGTAGAAGTCCTGGATAATCTTCTCCATTGCCTTTCTGGAAGATGTGATAGATCCATCAGGGCATCGGAGGGCAGTCATCTTGTTCTTATGTTGGCAAAGGACAGGCGGGAAGTGTGAATGCTTTTCCCGGCTTCTGCCACATCTTCCAGCATTTCTGCTCTTCTGTCTTTGAGGTCTTTTATTGCTTCTCTGCACCGTTTAGCAAGCTTGGACATTAGCATTTGGTCTCCTGAGGCTCGCGCCTTGCCATGTTGGCCAATGAGCTCAAGAGTTTCTGAAGACAGGCGTCCTTTTTGTGTCTTTCTCTCTCTCGGCATTCTTCGCACAATCATGGAGGTGCTGAACCAGTCGGTTGTATTCTTCATCGATGTCGTCAATGATGGTATCTTCCCATGTTGCTGCAATGGTGCCAAAGAGTTCCCAGTTGGTGGTTGTTCTGGGAGTTCTCTTCTTAAACTTTGCAGCCTTTTCCTCCCCTTGTGGGAAGTAGAATTTTGCACAAAGGATTCGGTGGTCCGATCCTGTTTGGAATTTTTGGACGACAGCAACATCGGACAGACAAAACCATTGATTGAAGATGATGTGGTCTATTTCATTGTGGAACTGTCCGCCAGGAGATTCCCATGTCCAACGTTTCACTTCAGCTTTCTGGAACTGTGAGTTCCCATGAATGGTCTTGGTGGACGTGATGAACTCAGATAGTCTCTCACCCTGTTTGTTCCATTCTAGGCCATGGGTCCCGATGTGGAGTTCTTCAGCCGATCTTCTTGGTCCTATCTTGGCATTAAAATCACTGACTATGATCTTGTAAAAGGTGTGATCTTTTTTATAGAACTCCTCCAATTCCATGTAGAATTTCTCAATTTCATCTTCTTTGTATGTGCATGTTGGTGCGTAGACAATGAAGATAGAAGTTGCTGGCAGTGGGTCACATCTCTTCAAGTGTAATCATCCTATTAGGTGTGTTAGCATTCAAATGAATCAATGTTTACGGCCATGTTCGTGTTGACAAGGACACTAACACCACCGACGCCTCTTTCGTCACATGTTCCAAGGAACAATTCTTCTCGGTGTCAAATACAGCTTGATGTAACTGGCGCCTCTTCGTCTCAGTCAGACCAATGATGTTGTACTTGATCATTTTTGCTTGCAGCATCATATCCTCAATATATGCTTCTGATGCCAGTGTCATTACATTGAAACTACAGACAGTCATTTTAGTCCTTCTTCGTTTTGGCAGCCTAGGATGGCCATGAAATTTTGTCTGGCACTGCTTGTTTGCCTTTCTTACTTCTGCCGTATTAAGGGCTATTTTGAGGTCAGGAAAATAAACATTTCTGTTACTGGATTTGGCATAACGAACACGCATCGGACAGCTTGCCAGTCTCTGCCCTTTTATATTCATAGCAGCATTATTCACAATAGCCAGAATCTGGAAACAACCAGAGTGCCCAAATATTGATGCTTTGATAAAGAAACTTTGGTACATCTACACAATGGAATACTATGCAGATTTTAGGAAAATGAATTTATGAATTTTGCCTATAAATGGATGGACATGTAGATGATCATGGTGAGTAAAATTAGCCAAAAGGAGAGAGAAAAAATATGAATGACTGCATTTATTTGCGTAATATATATTATATATATATATATATGTATATATATATATATCACGGTCACGATCTTCCCGTTGGTCATCTATTTCCTAGAGTGGGCACCAGTAATTTCTCCAAATGTCCTGTCTCATGCCAGTAGAGCCAAGGGGCATCGGCTTGCTACAGGAACATAAAGAGCCTCAAACCATTATATTAGGTCATGGGAATGACCTAATATAAGTGTTACTGGAATTTGGCATATCATAAACACACGAGAAGGTTGCCAGGCTTGTCGAGCGGGAGGCAAACTCTTTAAAACACCTCCAAATAAAGCATTTATTGATGAACCGTGCGGCCGCTTTGGCGCGCGAGCCTGCTGTGATGGGCTGCTCTGCTGGGTGGAGTTCTGACTAGAGGGAAGTCCAGAAGTGGAAAATGGTGGCACCTGTGGAGTGAGGAGGGGTGGTCTGCCTTGTTTTGAGGCTCTGCCGAGGTGGTGGGCCAGGGCTAGAACCCGCCATGCCTCCCGACTGCCTCATGAACGGCTGTGCAGGGAGAGAGCAAGGAACAGCTCTGCCCCCATGTGTGAGAGTCTCTGGACCAGCATACCTGGACCGGATTGAGGAAAAAGCTGCTGCAGGGTGGGTGTCGGTGATCCGTGCTTTGACTAGAATGTGGCTCTGAAAAGAGGAAACTGCAGCTGCATCTTCTTCATCTTCCTGCAAGTTTTTCTTTGCTTCTTTTATCAGGGAGCCATTCGGGATTTCCATATCTGCTTTGGTCTTGATGCTCTTCTTGTGGTTTCCTTGAGTGCCGACAGCGCTGCTGCTGAGACAGAAGCCTGGGAGCTGCCCTTTAACACACTCCTGCAGGAAACATTACTTGATCCACTTTCTGTCTGTTGAGCTGCTTTCTTATCAACTCTGCTCAAAAGTTCAGTCATAAAAGTATCTTTCGCCGAACAAAGTTACAGAGCTGCTTCTGTTCCTGGGTTCAAACTTAACTTGGTTGTAAATGTCTTGCGGTGTTTTCAGTTTGCACTTGCTTTTGTAAGCCACTCTCTGGATTATCTGCCAACTCCGCGTTCCTGCTAAGCTCGTCGTCTGCCTCACACTGTGGCTCAGCCTTCTTTTTCTCTTTTTTTCTCTCAGACTTTAGCTGTTTGTTTCCAAACCCCAAACCTTTTGCATCTTTCTTCTCCACTTTTTTTGGAGATATCCATTTTCCTGCTACTGAGGGCCGGGAGCCTACTCCCTGCGAAACCCAAACCAGCTGGCAAAAGATGGCCCCTGCCTGGGGCTTTGCTTCCACAGAGCTGGACTTTGTTTGCACTTGGCCCTTTCCCACATTTTCCTGAATACACAACATGACCTTTTCTTCGATTGTGGGCAAGAGGGGGTTTCTGGGCTCCCAGCACCAGTTCTGGTGGAAGAAGTATCTGGATACCTTCCAGAAGTTTCTATGTCGGAGGTTCTGCTTGTTTCCAAATGGGCTGCCTGCGGTGTCTTCCCCTGCGCCGTGTGGAGCGTGCGCGGGCAGTCTGTGGGCATCGACAGGCACCTGCAGTGGCTGCTCTCTTGCCCCTCAGAAGCAGCCACACTGGGGGCAGCTCTGGGAGGAAGCCTGCAGCTCGTCCCTTTTGGGTGGGGTTTGGAACCCTTCTGGTTTTGGAAGGATCCTCAGAGGCAGCTTGCTTGGACTCCCATGATGGTTGCTGGAGCCCTATGTGCAGGGGGCTTTGCCAGCAATGGGGAAACTGTCGGGCATGGTGGCTGCAGAGCCCTTGCTCGGGAGCCCTCGGCTGAGGAGCTCTGCCGGGTGAGAGAATTGCCTCTCTCAGCTGTGTTAGTAATAATCTGAGTTCGGACTTTGCCTGACCCTTCCATGGGGGTGCGCAGGGCTTGTCTCCCTGCGTGGATGCTGAAGCTCTGACTGCGAGTTTTGGCTCCATTCATGCCTAAGGCTGGTTTGAGGTGTGGCTTGTGAGAGAGGAGGGAGATCTTTTCACTGACCTGTGTTCTACTGTGTCTTTTTCATCGCCCCCAGGCATGTTATTTACTGGTGACTCTGGCACTGTTGTTTCTGGGAGGAAGCCTGTCAGTCAAACCACCTTGTGCTTGTAAACTGAGCGAAGGACCATTTCTTTCAGGCCCCGTCACTTCAGGGCTTGAGGACCTCCTGGAATCCTCTCAGTATTTGACTTGCTCACGGCCACAGAACTTTTAGAGGCTTCATTTAGACTGTCTTTTTCATGTTTCCCTGGTACTGTGGAACTTTTCCTGAGCAATTGAGGAGACCTCATGAGAACTTTAAGTCCAACTGGAAGGCGAGTTTTCAGCCCTTTCTCATGAGTGCTTTGATAACCGTGTGGAGCATTATGGCTTCTGGAGGACAGAGATGGCGAGGAAGAGGTACCCTGAGGTGATGGAGCCTCATTTGCCCCTGAAGAGGAAGGCCTAGCTGATGTGGAGATGTTATTGGTCAGCTGACTTTTTCTTCCTGAAGGAACACTTTTGGGAGATGGGTGTTTCCAGTGGCTCATGGGCTGGCGGACAATTCTTAGGAGTTCGTACACGGGGCTGTCTGTTTGTGTGGTCCCCAGTACCAGGTGCGTTGGGATTTTGAGAACACCTCTCTTTGGAGAAACCTTTGAGGGCTCCACTGCCATCGCAGCAAATGAGCTAGTGGGGGTGTGAGCAGAGCATCTGGTCTGAATCCCCGTTTCTGTGGAGGGGGCAGTGGGTGAGTTGAAAGGGGCTTTCTGAATGTCATGGAGGATTTCTTTGCCTGTTCTGTCATGGCATGGTTGGAAGATATAACAGGGGCAGAAGATCCTTGCAGAAGGGGAGATTTTAACCCAGTCCTCACTGTTTCATTAGAGACTCCAGTTTCAAGCTTCGTAGATGAGGGTGGGGAGACATACTCGTAGCTGGGTCTAACGAGCAGGGATACAGACCTGCCCAGCGGGGCGGGGCGCAGAGGATCTCAGCGCTGCCTCTGGCCCAGGGACACAGTGTTTGTCTCTTGTGGGGGGTTCTCTGTCCACACTGGGCTCATTGAGGGGTCTTGATAGTATCTGTGATGCTGGAATCTGGCCCTTGGAGTACTGGGACCAGTCTCTTCTGCTGGACATTTTGGAGTCATGAGGAGGTTGTGTGGGGTGCTTTGGAATGTGTGAATCTGACTGCAAGTCAAAGACAGGTATCAGACCCTCCATCTTCTTGAACCGTGAGAGCTTTCTGGAAGTTAAAACTGGTGATTTTTCAAGAGTCACCGGGATGGAGGAGGGAATTCTTGTGGCAGCATCTGTCTCCATTATTTTTGATTTCTGAGGTGAAGTCTTACTTCTGCCAGGTATTTTTGTTAGACTTTGCTTCTGACAGAGGCCCACGGCCACCACAGGCCTAGAATTATTCTGGCATGCCACATCGGAGTGATGGTTGGGTCAGCTTTTGTTGCTGAGCATTTTGCACTGTTGTCCTGGGCCTGAAACAGTCTGTGTACGTGGCAGCAACATTACCCACATCATCTTTTGGAATGTTTTTCTCCTTTTCTTCTCCAGTTCTCTTTAAGAATGCACAGTCTCTTGTAGCAGCTTCTGGCAGTGAGCGAGCAATTCCCTGAGGTAAAAGGTCAGTGTGTTCTGCCCTGGGTCCCGTAGAGACTTGATCGATCCAGGTTTCGTTTCTGGTCACAGTAACAATGCCAGTCTGGTGAGCGCTGAATTCAAAGGGCTCACCATCTTCTCCGTCAATGATTACAGCAGTACATTCCTCTGAAGAAGTCCTTTTTACAACCCTTTGCTGCTTTATGGAACTAAATGTCTTTGGCCTACCGTCTAATTGGATGGTCACGGGATTTTCCTCCTCAGCAGGAGATCCAGGTGGAGATTTTCCAAGTCCCAGGAGAGTGTCCAGGTTCTCTGTGGACTTGTCAGTGTCAGCTGTCAAGGAGAATCCGAGGGGCTTTTCTCATCACTGCTGCCTATGTGCAACTTCGTCAAGGGTCTCCGTGTCATCAGTGTCCGAAAGCTGGCCATTGGGAGTCGCGTGGTCCTGGTAGTGGAGAACCTGCTCTCTCTCTGTCTGAGATGTCTGACCCGATGGGCACAGCTTCTTCTCCCAGGGACAGTTGTTGGTACAACTGGTCAGCTTCTCTGGCTTTTCACTGGAGCAAACTAGAGGCACGCCTTTGGAAAAGTATTTCCCATTCAGCTCCCAGGCAAAGAGACTGTCAGAGACACTGTGGGTTAGTTTACAGCCTTGGGACCCGAAGGTCTGGTCTGGGGGCAACACTAAGGAGGAAACATCCTCTTCTGCATCATCATGGGAATCTGTGTCATAAACAAGCGTTTTGTGTGGTTCCTTGCAAGGAGTTCTTGGGTCAGCTGGTTTGGGGGACCGATACTCTTGGCGGCTGTTACTCTTGATACCTGGAGAATAGATTCCTTCGTTTGAGTTCATGCGATCTTTATAATCCCATTTGGTTATCACTGAATGGGGGTTCAAGTAGCACTTTTCACTTTTGTAGCTTTCTCAGTCCTTCTAAAATGTGGCTTTCCTTGATACGGAGTTGGAGGTAGTTCATCTGTAGGACTGGCAAAGCCGCTTGGGAGCGAAGAGTCTACACTGAGCCTTTTATCCCAGTTGTGTGATAATTGCCATTTCCTGAGGCTCTTGCTGTCATGCCACGTGTTGGAGGAGCCACTGGATCACTCACTGCAGGTGCTGGAAAGGGACAGGTCACTGCTACTGCAGCTATTTCGGGGACAGAGATGACCAGGGATGACAACCCCTAAGCCATGACATCTCAAAGTAGGGGTTCCTAATTTTGCATTCAGCTGGCATTCGTGCATCCTAACATCAGTCCGCAACTGTGTTAGATTTCCGCTTCTTTCTACCTCTGAAAGCAAATCTCCAGATTAGAGATCTAAGATTCGTGAATGAAGTTTCTGGAAGAGAAGATCCAAAGTTGGCGGACTCGTTGTTGGAAAAGAATGCTTAATGTTCGGTTCTGCTGTTCCAAATCAAACACTCTGGTTTTCAACTTCACACATTCCTCCCTTAGATCCTTTTGAGTTAGTAGAGCTTGAACAACTTGGTTGGCTACCTCATCCAGACATCTTTCATACTCTTCTCTTTGACTTTCATTTTCCAACGCCAATGCTGAATTTTCTGCCTCAAGAGCTTTCAATCTTTCTAACAGCAACTTGGTCTTTTCTTTTCCCTCATCTGTGTTGCTACTTTCACTCCTCGAATCCTCATCCACTACCATGTGAAGCTCTTCCAAAACTTCCTTATGTTTTCTCTCTTCCTCTGACAATTTTTCCTGATAGACCATTATATTAACAGTTTCCTCTTTCTTCTGCTCTTGATGTCCCTGACTCTGCAATAGATTCCGTACGGTTTCTTCCATCCTGGAGAACTGCTGCAGCAGGCCACGCATCTGAACTCTGATGCGCTCCGATTCCAATGTCACCTCCTACAAGCGCTTCTCACTCTGAAGACGTGTCTCTCCTCTTCCAACTCATATATCAGCTTCTCATGCATGGCCCCCTCATTCCTTCTTTGGGCAACTTCTCTCGCTGCAGGTGGGCCACAGCCAACTTCTCCCTCCAGAGACTTTTGTTCTGCTCCTCGAGTTGAGTTAACAGATGCTCAATATATTTATTAGAGTCCATGTGTTCCTTTACTTAGCAGATGCCAAGTGCACCAGCTCGTGACCTCACTGGGTCATCAGGGCCAGGCAGTCACTCTGTTTGGCTCCAGAAAATCTCAGCTCTGCAGTCTGACAGCCACAATCAGACCCTGCTTCCCTCCTTCTAAACTGTGATATATACATATCATGATATCAATATCCAAGGTCAGGCTAAATTTGAATCAGGAGGTATTGTCAAAGTTGAAACTACCACAAATATGTGGGAGCAGAGGTTAGGTAAGACAGAGAAAGGCACAGTGGACTAATGATTGTTGAAAGTCTATTACAATCCACAACATTTAAGAGAGGGAATAGAGAAAAGAGAAAGAGAAAGAATAAGAAAGAGAAAGAGAAAGAGAGAGAAAAGAGATGGAGAACCTGCCATGGAGGCAGGCTAGTGGAGGGGAGGGTATCGGGGGACATTGGTGGTGGGAGGTGGGCACTGGTGGAGGGATGGGTGCTGGAACACTGTATGGCTTTAAACCCAAACATGAACATTTTTGTAATTGTCAAGAATAAATCAAAAAATAAATAAATAATAAAAACATACACCTCAGAGTCCTGGGCCCTACTAAAGCAGGATGAGAATGCTATTCGGGTCTCCCAGAGAGGAATCAAAATTACTATGCTTGGAATATCACGCCTCACTCAAGTGAAAGAAGGAATCCAGAGTTCCGACCTCCGTCGCTGTTCAGAGTCAGGGACACTGTCTCGTTTGCCAATGCATCGAAAATCAGATGGGATGGACATGGAATGCAATTTTTTGGAGGCGACTGCTGGACTAGAGCCATTACCGACTGGATCCCACATGGGGTGTCAAAAGATCACGTGACCGCCCACCTAGAAAATGGTCAGACTTCTTCGTCAAGACCCTGAATGAACGGTTTGAGGCTCTTCGTATTCCTGAAGCAGCCAGATGCCGTTGGGCTACAATGGTACGTGATAGGGTCAAGTGGAAATGTTACTGGCACCCGCTCGAGCAAATTGATGAATAATGGGATGTCAAATGATCAAGTGATCAAGTGTTCTAATAATATCCTTTGGTTACAATTCAAATGTTAGTGTTAATTAGCATGTTTTTAGGTGCCTATAAGTGACATTTGTGTCAATTTAGATGGTTCTATTCAAAACTTCTATCCATTTTATTTCAGATGTTTTGAATTATCTAAAATTTTAGGCATTATGATTTACAGTATTATTAAATGCGATATTCTGGAAACAAAGTGATGCATAATTTTACCTTTTTTTTTGCTTGATCCAACATTGAATGCTAGCATATTCTTCCAATGAAAAACAAGTACCATGTTTTCCATATTTGAGTTTATTTTAAACTTAGGGTTTTATTTTACATAGTTGTTGAGTTTCTTAAAATATATACATGCCATGGAAATTCTTTATCATATATATAATGTGTGTATCTCTCTCCTATTCAGAATGCTGTGTTTTTTGTTAATATTTTCTTTGTGGTTATATAACTATTGTTGTTGCAGTGAGCTCTCAGGTACTTGGTGGCTCAGGAATCCCCTAACAATCATTCCATCATGAATCAACATGTTCACTGCAATCAAGATGTATATCTGCTCAGGTCTGCCATGTGGGCCTCTCCATTAAAGCTCATTACTTCAAGGGATGCAGCCATTGATGTTTGGGGAAACATCTGATAATGTGTCAAACAAGGGTGACTTAAATGCAAAACATGTGCCTCTACTATCTCTCTGGCCCATATACTATCTCTCTCAGCCGTATAAAAGCTTTTCTATTTGCAGTCACTTGTCACTTGTCTTTCCATTGTTCATTGATTCACTCAAGCGGGCACCAGTAAAATCTTCATTCATTGGGAATGAGGTCCATTATTTATTTTTTATTTATTTTTCTTGCCTTTGGGGTCCATCCCTAAAACAATTCTAGAATTTTTTAATATTTTATTGGTCTTTGTATATCCTGCATATCAAACTTTTATCTGCTGTGTTGAATGCGAATATACTTTGCCATTGTGTTAACTGTCTTTTACTTTTAGTACATGTTTTCTTTTGCCATGCAGAAGCTATTTAACATAATTAGTATTATTTAATTATTTTTATTGTTGCCTTTTGCCAGTGGTATCAGATAATTTAAGACTCCTTTGAGTCCAAATCTTGAAGAGTTCTGCCTATATTTTCGTCAATGTACTTTATACTTTCTGGTCGGATCTCAAGGTCTTTTATCAACTTTGAATCAATTGTCGTATGAGGTGTACAATATGGACACAGCTTTGATTTCTTCCATATAGTTAATCCAGTTTTCCCAGCACCATTTGTTGAAGACTATCTTCACTTTTATCTATGCAGCGCTGTAGATACTTTGTAATGTACCTCTCAAGTTAACAGGCAAATATGGAGTAGGGGTTTAGGGTGGGGAGGGAATATGGGAAAGCTAGTGGAGGGAAGCTGATACAGGTGGCAGGATTTGTGTTGTAATATTATATGGTTAACACTCAACTATCAATAACTTTATACATCACAATTATTTAAAAAATAGAAAAAATGGCCATTAAAAGAAAAACGTAATAAAAGATACCTCTACTTCTGATGTAGTGGAACATTTTAGCCATAATACATTTCACATTATATAGTTTCAGGATTAACATCCAGCTTTTTTAATCAACTGCTAGAAGATGGTCAGATCCTATAAAGCTGTAGACTATGAGTTAATCCCTGGTCTGTGGGATGTGACTGCAAAAACACAATCACAGTATATAAGGATAGGCTTGAGCCCCCCAGCCCATCTCCACAAGGGTATGGCTTGGGCCTTGTGCTTTTTTTTATCTAACCACCTGCACATACCGCAGTGCTCTGATAAAATCAAGGCTAAATGTGTCTGTGAGGAGTGAATCTTGGAATGCTTTCATGAGATGAAAAACTGCCTTGTAATGGACTAAGTGTGCTTCACATCTTATTTGTCTAAAATCATATATAAGACATATATATGTCGGGAGTAAAATTACAGCATTCTGGACAAGTAGTCATTGCCTCATTCTGGTCACACTGTGCAGTCCCAGGTCTATCATCCACTAGAGATGTGGCATTCCATTGTGATTTAAATTTTCTTTTCCATACTATAATTAGCCTAATTGTTACAGACTGTGAGTTATTGTGGTTTAATATATCTAAGACCTGTAATAGCATATTAAATAAAAACAATAGCATATTAAATAAAAAACATTTGAAAAGAAAAGTTTACCAAGTTTTTCTGATTGTAAGAAAAACCCTTTTTTGTTAACCAAACAGCACAGTATTATTTCAGTGTCGCATTAGTTGTGGATTTGTAGTTTATATGAGGACTTGTTTCTGAGTTCCTTTCATATTCCATTTACTTATGCCTTTATTTCATGCAATATAGTTTTAATTTCTACAGGTTTTCATTATATTTGAAGCCACGATGGCTCTTTTTTTATATTTTACTCCTGCACATTGCTTGAGTTGTTTGAAATATTTTATGGTTTTATATAAAACTAATGGCTTTCATTCTATCATTCTTTCCGTGAATTCACATGGAATTTCTTTCATTCTCTTAGTATATTATTCTATTACTTAATGTGCCATAATTTTCATTAGATAAATCCTTCACCACTTTTGTTAAAATTATAGCAAATATCTGTCTTTAATGCAATTGTAAGAAACATTTCAAAAGCTCTTCATCTTGGGACTGAACAATAGTACGGCATTAGGACATTTGCTTGCACATGGCTGACCTGAGTTCAATCCCTGCATCCCATATTGTTTCCGAAGACCACCAGGAGTACCTCCTGAGTCAAGTCAGAAATAACCCCTGAGAATCACTGGGTGTGATCCAAAAAAGGAAAAAAAAAGGCAAAAAATAAAAGCTCTTCCTCTTGCCCCTTGCAATATAGAAATCTAATATATCTTTATATATTGATTAAAAGTGCTACTCTACTAGTATAATCTATATACTTATATATACATACATGAATACATATACATGTGTACATATACTTATATACATGTATGCATATGTACATATATGTGTATGTATTATAAATTTATATAAAGAGTCATATAAGAGAAATATATAAATATATATGTATATATAAAGCACCGTATCACCTGCAAATAATACTTTTACATATTTCCCAAACCAGTTTCTATTATTATTACTATGTAATTTCTCTCATTTAAAACAAATGATAGTATATTAATTCAAAGTGGTGATGAGTACTGGAACAATAGAAGACTTGGAGGCCCTAATTATTGTTAGAGTGAACGAGCGTTCCCCTGAACAAGGATACAGGAGCCAGTCCACAGGCTCTCTAGGTTCTTTTAATATTTCTGTTAGCTTTCTCCTCACTCCACCTTAGCCCAAGACCTCTCTTACTCTCCCAGCAGTTTCTCTAGCAGGCAGGCCGAGTGGGATTCTCCCAGCAGGCTGTCCAGCAGGCCCCCAGCTCTCTCTTTCCTCCTCTCTTTGGTGAATACTCTCCAGCTCTCTCCAATGCTCTATACTCTCTAACATAATCTCTCAAAGACTCTGTATCCAAAAACTCCCCAAAGTTCTATACTCTCAAACTCTCTCCAAATATTCCCAAGATTCTCTGGACAAGCCTAGGCTCTCCTTTTTTTAACTTAGGTTTTCTTTAGTTTTTATTATACCACCATGAAATATACAATTAAAAAGATGTTCATAATGGGTTTCAGTCATACAGTGTTCCAGACCCATCGCCTCCACCAGTGCCCCATTCCCACCATCAAAGTCCCCACGTTCCCTTCCACCTCCACCAGCCTGCCTCTATAGCAGGTACTTTTCCTTTCTCTCTCTCTCTGTCTCTCTCTCTGTCTCTCTGTCTTTCTGTCTTCTCTTACAAATTGTGGTTTGTCCTACAAACATTTAGGATTTAATATGTAAACCTCTTTTGTGTATGAGTTCTAGTGTGGCATTTCCCACAATTAGAACATTGGTATATATTTTTATCATACTAATGAATGCAGTCATTCTATATATGTCTTTTCCCTTCTGACTAATTTCACTAAGCATAATAATCTCCATGTCCATCCATTTGCAGGTAAATTTCATGGCAGGCTCAGTATCCTGGCCTCAACTGGCTAACAACTTACCAACTGTTATCTCCCTTTAATTACAATATTGGCCCTTTAACCTTAAAGAAGTCTTCCCCAACATTAGTAGTTGATTTGCACATACCCATGCATATTTGATCCCTGACACCCCACATTGGGCCCCAAGCCTAATCAGCAATGACTCCTAAGTGCAGACTAAAATCTAAGCTGGCTGTGGCCCCAAATAAAAAACAAATTAAAAAAGGTGGTAGAAAAATACCTTACCTTGCTCCTGATTATCTTTTTACTAGGTCACACCCGGATATGCTCAGGGGTTATTCCTGGTTCAGCACTTTGGAATTACTTCTGGAGGTGCTTGGGGGGGTCATATGGGAGGTCAGAGATTGATCCCTGGTCTGCTGCATGTAAGAGAAATACTCTACTCACTGATCTATAGCTTTATGCCCATGTTCATGACTTTAAATATAAAAGCTTTCAGCCTTTTCATTTAGCCTACAGTTTCATTAGTTTATTTATTTAGTATATAAAAAGCCTTGGCTTCCAGTATAGGATCTCCATTCATTTTTATAAAAGTATGCTGGAACTTGGCAAGTCTTTTCTGTTTGTCACTTCATATTACTATATGACTTTGTCCTTCTTTAATGCAATATACCATATTAATTTGCTACATATTTTGAGTCTATCTGGAATTCATAGAGTAAACCCCAGGTGGTCATATTGTGTGATACATTTAATATACTTGAAATTGTTACATTTTGTGAGAATTTTTTATGTCTCTGATCATCAGAAAAATAATGTTGCTTTCATTTAATTTGATGCTCTTGTCTGGTTTTGTTATCAAGGTCATTTTGGCCTCATAAAAGTAATTTTAATTATACCATACTCATTTCACTATCACTATCACTATCTTCCCGTTGATCATCTATTTGCTAGAGTGGGCACCAGTAATATACCCATATGTTCTGTCTCATGCTAGTAGAACCCAAAGGCATCCGCTTGCTCCAGGAACATAAAGAGCCTCAAACCATTATATTAGGTCATGGGAATGATTTAATATAATTGTTACTGGAATTTGGCATATCAAATACAACACAAGAAGCTTGCCATGCTTGCCGAGTGGGAGGTAAACTCTTTTAAACACCTCCAAATAAAGCATTTATGGCGGCGCCTCACCAACAAGCCAGACCACCCCCCCTCACTCCACTGGTGCCGCCATTTTCCACATTAGGACTTCCCTCTCATCAGAACTCCACCCAGCAGACCAGCCCATCACAGCCCGCATCATCGACATCCACCCTGCAGCTCAGACATGGGGCAGAGCTGTTCCTTGCTCTCCCTGTGCACAGCCATTCATGAGGCAGTCGGGAGGCATGCCGGGTTCTAGCCCTGGCCCACCACCTCGGCAGAGCCTCACAACAAGCCAGATTACTTCCTAAATTAGAGAAATTTTTTGTCGTTATTTCTTTATGTAAAATTTTGACTGTTTATCTCTCTTCTTCAATTTAGTATTTTTTCACAAGAATATGTTTCAACTCAATGATTTTATCAACTACTTCTGATTCATTATTGAGTTCCAATTTATATTTAATTTTATTTTGTTATTTTAATTGGAATTTTACACTTTTCACAGTTGTTTTACTGACATATAATCTGGTTATAAAACAGTGACAAAATATAAGTTCTTGATATAAGGAGTTTTGCAATCCAATAGCAGCACAATCTGGAAACTAGAGTTTTGTTATATGACCACTTTCTTTGACACCTGGTTACTACTCTATGCTATCATAAATTCCATAGAATGCCTCCACTAAATATAACTTTCAGCGAGAAAGACAGATTTTGAAAAAATATTAATATATTACTCTCGATTGTCAATGGAGGTTGAAACTCTGGATTCATTCTCTAACTTGAGTGAGACAAGATATTCAAAGTATAACTATTTTGATTCCTCTTTAGGAGACCCAAATAGCATTGTCATTCTGCTTTTGCAGGGCCCAGGTCTTTGAGGTGTATGTTAATGCAGGGAAAATGGTGGAGTCAAAGAGATGTGCCTGGAACTGGAGGTTGTTTGTCCTTTTAGCAATTTCTTCCATGCTCTTGAAGGTGTTATATATTGGTCTCTTCATCCTGTTCAGCTCAGGTTTTTAGGTCATTCATCATGTTGACTTCTCGACCTAGGTACACAGAACTGCTGCATTCAGAGATTTTTGTTGCATTGAGTGTGAATGGAGCATCTGGAACTAGTTCAATTTTCATGAACATTGTTTTGTTGAGATTCAGCTGTAGACCTACCTTTCCATATTCAAGGTTGAAGTCAGCCAGCATTTGTGCCGCTTGGCTAATGTTTGGTATTATTAGAACTATGTCTTTAGCAAAGTGGAGGTGGTGTAGTTGCTGGCCATCTATCTTCCACTCCCATTCCTTCCCATTCTTATTGTCTCATGATGTTCTCAAGGGTAGCACTGAAGAGTTTTGGTGAAATGGTATCACCCTGCTGAACCCATCTTCTGAACTCAATGATCACTTCCTTGTAGAATGGTGAGATCCTGGTGGTGAATCTGTATTATAACTCATGAAGGACCTTGATGTATTGAGTTTGAATGCCCTGTTTGGCTAGGGCTTCTCAGCAGAATCAAACCAATGAATGTTAGACAGAACAGCATCTTGAATTTACTACAAACCTCAATGAGCTTAATTACCATGTGGATATGGTCAATTGTGCAGAATCCTTTTTGGAACCCAGCTTGCTCACATGGTTGACCTTCAATAAAGTTCTGCCGATCCTGTTCAGGATATTTGATTGAACAGCTTGTAGATGATGGACAACAGGCAGATTGGGCAATAGTTGCCAATGTCGTGGATGTCTCCCTTCTTTAAAGTAGAGTTGTCCTGCTGGTTTTCCATTGGGAGGGTACCTTGCATTCAATCAGGTAGCATATGAAGAGACATTCAGGGTACTGATGAGTATTGACAGCAGATTCTTCAGGTGTTTGGGTCTTATTTTGTCTTGGCCTGGTGCTATTCGGCTTCTTTACCGACAAAATGGCACATTGGATTTCAAAGACAAAATGTTGGGAACGACATAACCATCCTGTGGAATTTGGTATGTGGGCAGATAGATGTGGATATCATCAAAGAGATCGAGTAGAAGTCATGGCTAATCTTCTCCATTGCCTTCCTGGAAGATGTGATAGATCCATCAGGATGTCGAAGGGTAGTCATTTTGTTCTTATAGTTGACAAAGGACAGCACTTGTTGCGGAATCCTTTTCCCAGCTTCTGCCATCGATGATTGATGAAGCAGGAATGTCGCATTGGGTTGGAATGCAGAGATGAGACTTCAGGCACAAGACGTATTTCTATTAATATTTTTAATGATCACCAGCCAGAGGGGCAGCATCTCTTATCTGGCTGACTTGAGCTGACTGACCCTCAAAGACCCCAACTTCCTTATATGCCAACACAACAAAGGGCAGTAAAACCTAGAATTAAGTTTACATAATTGACAATGCAAGGACATCTTACATTTATGGTGATAGGGAAGAGACAACCAGGAGCCAGAAACCTGCAGGAGGTGCTATATCAGTGAGGTGAGATAAGCAAATAATGCAACAATATGTTAACTTAGCCTTCCTAAATTGGCCCAGAAGAGGGGGTCTTGTTCATAAGACTCCATCTAGGGCTAATTAGAGCCAACAAGGGAATGTGCAAAGAAATGACCTAGGATAGCCTTGTCTGTGTAACTGCAGCTTGATTAACAGTCTCATAGGGAATTCTACATACTAGCTCTATTTGGAGACAGTCTGCCAGAAGACCCCATGTATCTGTTAATAGGCAGTATACATCAGATCTTCCTTTGCATATCCCTTAGGTCTATACTGCTACAGATCGAGAGTCAGTAACACTGTCTCATTTGTCAAGATGTTTAAAATCAGATGAGCCGAACATGTAATGTGATTGGAGACATCCGCTGGCCTAGATCTGTTACCGACTGGATCCTACAGGATGTCAAAAAGATCACATGGCCGCCACCTACAAGATGGTCAGACTTCCTTGTCAATAACATGAACAAACATTTTTGAGGCTCTTCGTATTCCTGGAGCAAACAGGTGCCATTGGGCTACAGTGGCATGTGACAGGGAAAAATGGAAATCTTATTGGTGCCTCTTGAGCAAATTGACAAATAAAGGAATGTTGAGTGATCAAGTGATTAATTTATTACAATTCTGAAGGTAATAAATTTGAAGTAGTGTTGGAACAGTTGACAGAGCTCTGGGTATATTGATGGAGAAGTGGACTGGCTCTTCGACCTCATAATTTCATTCAATTCAAAATATTATAATTGTGTCTTCACACCAGTTAAGAGTTTGGAAAAACTATGTACTCTAACAGCATAGTAAAAATTTCAAATGCTTTATTTATGCATTTAGGTGCTCTATATAATTTCTATGTAAAGAAAATAATACCTAACTAGTGCTGACACAATCAAATTGCCATATTTAGCCTGCATGAAACTTTTCTTCTGGGAATTATAGACAGCTCTGCCCTATTTAACATTTTATTGCATATGGATATAGCATATACTGTTATTGTAGTTATTTTATATTAAAATGCTAATGAATAAAAAGGTATTTCATTTTTATTAAAGAAAGTATTGGCACAAGTGTGAGAGACTGAATTAAAACAAATCTAGTGGGAGAAGTGATAAGAATTCTGGACATCTGTGAGTCTCTTCTCCTGCATAGCATACTCAGAATCATCCATCCTAAGGGAAACGGATGTTAAAGTACAAAATCAAATTGAATCCCAGCTATTAATATAATTGAAGACATACACACATGCATGTACAAACACATTCACATTCACACAGAGATCTGGTAAATTAAGCATGGAAATCTGCTCTCAATTAAAAAAAAAACGTAAGATTTATAAAGACTTGAGAAAAAGCCCACAGTTGCTAGTTTAATCTGTAATATTCTTGTAATTAAAAATCTAATTACTGGTATATTCTATTCTGAAGTTTTCTCTGTATGTCCTTTATTTTTCTTGCTGATTTACGTATGGCTAAGTCAAAAATTCACTATTGTTTCTTTTCCTGCAAAACTCTTTCTGAATCTAGTTCTATTTTATATCCCAAATCCATAACTATCTCTAAGTCTAAAATTCATTCAAGCATTTTTTTTCTAGAATAATTCAGATAAATTAGGTTTTCTGGAGAACCACCAAGTTACTTACTTTTACTATTGTTTGCAGTGAAATATGTACTAACGTTTCTATTTAAAATTAAAGTACTGGATGGAAAGATTGTACATTGGGCGTGGAGTGTCTTATCAGGTATGAAGCCAGTCCAAGTTACCGCCCTCATTCCATATGGATTCCCAAACATCCTTTAGTCCTCCATAAGTAGGGACTGCAGATCCAGGAATAAATCTTGAGCTCCATCATGTATGCCCCTCAAACAAAACAAATCAAAACAATCAATAAAAAATGTCCTTTTGTACTGACTGTTACAAAGCTAACAATTGAGACTTTGTATGATTATCACTAAAAAGAAAAGAGAGAATCCTGAAATCCCTGTAGCAAATCCCTCTTCAATTCAATTGTTTTCCCCACTATCATTGCTTTACCAAGAAGCTACCTATAATTCACTTTTACTAGAGAAACCTATAACACTAAAGTCTAGTCTTTACTTTCTCACCCCATAAAGACATAGATCCCTACTATTATCCCTACTAAAACTATTTCATTATTTAATCTCCAGTAATCAGTTCCTACAGCTAATCCTTTGTCAGGGAGGCACTGGGATCCCCAATGATATTAGGGAACAAGTCCCCTTCTTCCTCCGAAGCTGGCAGAGAATGGATGAAAACTGAGGAATGAAGCACTGTTTTAAAAGTTCTTACTCTCCAGGCTCTGGTATACAATCCAACAACAGGAAAGACCCTGGACTTAGGTTCTTAGCTAGGCCCTGGCCACAAGTAGGTTTAGAATTCTAGACCATGATGGCCACCACCACTTGTTACAGCCTAACAGAGAAGAGGTGAGAGGAAAGGCAGAAAGAAAAGAGAAGTCAAAATGGCAAAAGGTTGTTCTCCTTTCTCCTAAATTATTTGATAGTTAGAAGCCCACCAAAACCTTCCAGCCCAGCCCATTGTGGGCTGCACTATCTAGGAATGAAGCCAGGTAAATGACCCTATTGAAATGCAGCTCTTCAGTAGGGCCCTTTGGATTCACAAATGCCAGAGCTAATTCCCTGATAAAAAATATATATCTTCCTAGCAGAGTTGGAAGGGGCTGCAAGCCAAGCATAACCAGAGCCTATAGGTTCAGTAGGGCTTGTCACCCAACAATCCTTGACATTTAATGAAATATTTAATATTTTTCCTAATCCCACAGGTGCTTCTTAATTAGTTGCTTATTTGGAGGCCACAAAGAGTATGTTCCATGACTGTACTATTAGATTATGCAAATGAGATCTCTATTGGTCTGGGGTGCTGAGATGAGACTTCACAAGTGAGACGAATATTTATTAATTTTAATAATAATAATTACTGGTTTTGGCATATTGAATACACATTGGACAGCTTGCCAGGCTCTGCCATGCAGGTGATTATATATATATATATATCACCTGGGATTATATATATATATAATATATATATTATATATATATTATATATATATATATATTTGACCTCGCCTAGGTACTAACTGCTGCATTCAGAGATGTTGTTCCATTGGAGAGAATGGGGCCTCTGAACTGTTCATTTCTCATGAACATAGTTTTCTTCGATTCAGCGAGACCTACCTTCCACTTCCGGCAAGCAGCCACTTTGGCGCTGTATGTTTGGTTATAACGAGCACGCGGCGGAGGGGAGACCGACCATCATCTTCACTCCCATTCCTTCCCTCTAATCCGGTCCGCTGAAGATGGGATCACCCCAACCCCCAAAAGCCATACCGCCATAGAGCCACGACACCCTGACAGCTCAGACTTCCGTCCACAGACAAGCTCAAAAGGACAGACCCTGACTCCCACAAACCCAATTGGTCTGTGAACGTCGTCCTTCCGACCTGCTGCTCGCATGGGACCTTCCTAGTCGCAACCCAGGAGACCGAAACAGTCACAACGGCAAGGAAGGCCGAGCTGAATCTCCCTTCTTGAACAGTAGAACTGTCCGCTGTCCATTGGGAGGGAGTTATGTTACCTGGAAGTCAACATGATGAATGACCTAAAACCTGAGCTCGCAGGAGGAAGAGAGCGGCAGGATGCCTTCAAAGGCATCGGAAAAGCTAAAGGACAGAACCCCGCCCGGGCACATCTCTTCGACTCCACCGTTCTCCCTGCATTAACATCGCCCCAGAGACCTGGGCCCACACAGGAGAGAATGCTATTCGGTCTCCCGAGAGGCATCGGAAGAGCTATGCTTGGAATATCACGCCTCACTCTGAGAGAAGGAACGAGTTCGACCTCCGCCGCTATTCCAGAATCAGGACGCTGTCCTCGTTTGCCAAGGCATCGAAACAGAGGCTGACATGTAATGCGATTTGAGACAACCGCTGGACTGAGCCGCACGACTGGATCCCCACGGGATGTCAAAGATCACGGGCCGCCCACCACAGATGGCAGACTTCCTTGTTAAGACCCCTGAGGACGGTTTGAGGCTCTTCATATTCCTGAATCAACCAGAGCCATTGGGCTACATTGCGGATAGGGCATGGAATGACGGCGCCCGGACACCGACATATATATATATCACCTGGGACAAGGTGTCTTCAAGTCAGAAAAAAAGAAATCTTCACCAGAGATTTCTAAGTTGCCTTCCAAAGCAGCTATTAGAAAGGGCAGTGTTCTTCAGTTAAGTGATAATGAGTAATCAGAGGTGGCATGATGATTTGTTTAGAAAGAAGTGGAAAAACAAGGATGAAGAGAGTCCCGGGCCATCTCAGTCTGCCTCCTCTCAGGAGGATGGACTCTGAAGAACCTTTTCACCAGCTTTGTGTGTCTCTCTTACAGCGCAGTAGCCATTGCTGCAGTGTCCGCTCTGCTGCAGCAGCTGCTTCCCTCCTGCTTCACGTTGCCATGGTTGCAACATCCGGCTGGCTGCTGTTTCTCTCCTGCATCGCGGTTGCCATGGTTTCAGTGTCTGCTCTGCCGCCGCCACCTCTTAGGCGCTGATCAGGGGAGGGGAGAGGGCTGTAAGATCCTCTGAATCCAGTGAACCCTCGAGAATATCATGCGACAATTAGAATGGGAGTGAATATAGATGGCCGACAACTGCCCCAACTATGCTTTGCTGATGATATCGTTCTAAAAACACCAAACATCAGCCAAGCGGCACAAATGCTGGCTGACTTTGACCGAGAATGTGGAAAGATAGGTCTACAGATGAATCTCAACAAGACTATGTTCATGAAAAATGAAATAGTTCTGGAGGCCCCATTCACTCTCAATGGAACAAACATCTCTGAATACAGCAGCTATGTGTACCTAGGTTGAGAGGTCAACATAATGAACAACATAAACCCTTAGCTGCACAGGAGGAAAAAAGTGGCATGGACTGCCTTCAAAAACATAGAAGCAATAGCCAAAAGAACAAAAAACCTCTGGCTCCAGGCACATCTCTTTGACTTCACCGTCCTCCCTGCATTAACATATGCCTCAGAGATCCGGGCCCTATGAAAGCAGGATGAGAATGCTATTCGGGTCTCCCAAAGAGGAATTGAAAGAGCCATGCTTTTAATATCATCCCTCACTCAAGTGAGAGAAGGAATCCAGAGTCCCGACCTCTGTCACTATTCTAAAATCAAGGATGCTGTCTCCTCTATCAGAGCATCAAAACTCAGATAGGCTGATGATATAATGCGATCTGGAGATGACCTTTGGACTAGAGCCATCACTGATTGGATCCCATGGGGACGTCAAAAGATTGTGTGGTCGCCTACCTACAAGATGGTCAGACTTTCTCATCAAGATCCTGAACGAACAGTTCGAGGCTCTTAATATTCCTGAAACAACCAGATGCAATTGGGCTATACTGGCACGCGATAGGGTCAAATGAAACATTACTGGTGCCCGCTCGAGCAAATCGATGAATAGCGGGATATCAAGTGATCAAGTGAATAAACATAATTATTTTGATTATTATGTCTGGATGTTCACAGCTCTTATTTTGGCCACTGAGAGTTTACACAAAGATCCCAACTTCTTATATACCCCAAAGCATCAAACAACAACACAAGCTAGAGTCAAGGGTACATAATTTCACACTACAAAAAAATTCTACATGATTAGCAGAAAGGAAGCAGACAATTTAGAAGGAGACAAGCAGGTGGGAGTCAGGCAGCGAGCACTCTCAAGACAAGGTGAGAAACAAAAAGAAGCTGGTGTAACAGCTTGCAAATTTAACCTTCCTAACTAGCCAAAGATGGCAAGATCTTATCTGGTTTGCTTTAGAAAGACAGAACACAGGAAAAACCTGTGTTTTGTTTGCGTCTCAGGAAGCATTCATTAGACTCCATCTTTGACTAGCTTTAGCCAACATGGAGATGTGACACAGAGAAATAACCCTAATATAGCAGGGTACATGGTTCTGCTGTGTGGAGACAGTGTCGTCAAAGAAGCCTGCATCCTATCTTTCTTGGAGACAGCCTGCCAGGAAACCCTGTGTATCTGTCAACAGGTAGTATCCATCAGAACTTAGCATATTCTTTGATCTGCTTTCTGCCAAAAAGGTTATATCTCTCCACACAGCCCATGTCAAGGTCAGGGTAGCTTACTCATGATTTGCCCTGGTTAAATACAGTCTGATGATCGGACCTTCCTTTTTAGGATGTAATGAATTAGAATCTATGTAAGGCAATGAGGTATTAAGTTAGGGAATATGACAGATGCCAAGAATAACTAATTCAGACTTAATTAGCTCTGATATTACAAATGCATAGACATAACTGTCTTCCTGTGTATATACAAATAGCATTGTACTAGCATGAGAACATTTAATGGGCATACAGGAAAGAGAGAAGCAACCTTTCATTTACAATACAAAAACAAGGGCTGGTAAGTAGGAGACAGAGGTCTGTGAACAAACGGTAAGTTATCCAAGAACAGTTAAAAGAAATCCAAATAAAATACTCTAACACAAGTCATAATCAGAATGAGGAAAGTCAAAGATAGAGATAGAATACTGGAAGCAGCAATATCTATAAGGAAATTACTTACCCATGAGCATCCTTAGAATTTATAGAAGACTTAACTGACAAACCCTGTGGGCAAAAAAACAATTTTGGGATATGTTGGGTGACACACCATACTGAGCTCTAAGCTCCTGCTACATTTAGAATATGTTAAGAGCTGCTCCCTGCCTTTAGGGACTCTCTGCAGCAGACTCAATAGGAACTTGGGCAGAATTGAATTGATTTCATAATTTTATATGGCAACAATATCCTTATTATGAATCTTGCTAGATCCAGTTCAATATTCTTCCTATCTCCATGGGTCCCCAAGAGGGACAGACATGTAGATATTCCAAGAGTACTTGCCACATTGGATCAATCATAATATAATCAGTTCTCCTAGTTCAAAGAGACAGTCCAGTGCACCTCCATGCAAACTGATGTGTCTCTGATTCTATAGGTAATACCAAAGTGAATGATCCTTACGGATTTTGAACCTTAGTGGGAACTAGAGTCTGGAATCAGCTAGCTATATATTCATGGTAAGAAGTATTAATGAAATCCTCTGCAAATTGCAATCTGAACTGTTTTCTAGTTCAGAATTGCAGCCCCTTTCTGCTCTGCTAGGGAGATTGTATCCCAGAGAGTCAGCTCTGGCATTTGTTAAGTTTAAGCCAAAGAGACCACCTGAATATCTGAATTTCAATATGGTCATTTACCTGGCTTACTCTCTAGATAGCACAGCCCATGATGGGCTGAGCTGGAAGATTTTGGTGGGCTTCTATCTATAAAATAAGCTAAGATAAAGGGATTTTTGGCCATTTTGGCTCTTTTTCACCATCTTCCTCCTCTCTCCTCTCCATTCTCTTCCCTGTTGGGCCTTAGCACATGGTAGCTAAGGCCATGTTGGCCTAGGCCATTTGGCCTAGGACTCTAAACCTAGGTCCAGCTAGGAACCTAAAGTATGGAGTTTTCCTATTGTTGAATTGTATACCAGAACTAGTGTAATTAAAACCTTTTAAACTTCGCTGAATTCATGAGTCTTTCTCTGTCTTCTGGCCACCGATCACCTGGAACAGAAGGGGATCCCTGACCTTCCTCCTGGATTTTGTCGAGAAACCAGCATTCTCCGACAGGGATATAGTGGGGAAAACTGAATGTACCATTTACCTATAGATGAATACACAGGAAGAGTACTATGCCTAGTCTAATTAGTCAGAAGGGAAAGGACAGATATAGAATGACTGCATTAATTTGTGGGATATGAAAAAAATTGTATGAGATTGATAGCTAAGGCCAAGTAAAATGGAGGTCAGGAAGACTGTCAGTGGTTGGATCTACCACAAGTGTTTGGGGATAGATGATAGGTCAGAGAGAGAAGGGACCAGTTTGCCAACAACAGTTAGAAATGGTTGACCCTACACTACAACTGAACATTGAAAATTAGTAAAGGGATCAATGTCACTGTATCACTGTCTTCCCATATATCATCGATTTGCTTGAGCAGGCACTGGTCTCATCTCAATACATCCTGTCACATGTGAGATAGCCCAAGGGTATCATCCCACTCCAGGAACATAAAGAGCTTCAAACCATTTCATCAAGTCATGGGAATGAGGTCTATAATTGTTACTGGTAATTGGCATATCAAATACAACACGGGTAGCTTGCCAGGCTCTGCCGTGAGGGTGGGATTCTCTTGTAGTCACCTCAAAACTTGAGCAAATATTGATGAACGGGCTGTGATCAGCTCTTTTGCTGGGTGGAGTTCTGACGAGAGGGGAGTCCAGATGTGGAAAATGGCGGCCTTCATGGTGTAGAGATTCCTCTGGCTTCTTGCGAGGCTCTACTGAGGTGGCAGGCTAGGGTTAGAACCCACCATCCCTCCCGGATGCCTCGTGAGTAAAGGGTAGATTGTATTTCAAATGAGTATACAGAAAAGAAGAGGGTTGGAGCATGGAGGGGACTGGGGACACCAGTGTTTGGAAATGTGCACTGGTGGAGGAAAATGAAATTTTAATCAAAAGTCTTTGCCCAAACAAAAGCACAGTCCAAGTTAGAGTCACTACAGAATTCTTTCAAATCTTTAAGGAGGAATGACTGCCAATCATTTTCAAGCTTTTCCATAATAGAGGAAACAGAAACACCTTCAAACAGTTTCTACTAAGAAAATATCACCCTGATACCCAAAGCAGGGAGAAATACCACAGAAAAAAGAAAATTATAGGCTGATATCTCTGACAAACACAGATGCAAAGATCTTCAACAAAACACACACAAATAGAATTAAATGTCTCATCAAAAATATCTTACACCATGACCAAGTAGAAATTATCCTGTGGATGCAAGGATGGTTTAATATTTCAAAACCTTCCTCCCAAAATCAAGAACAAGACATAGAGTTACACTCTTGCATAGATATTCCAGCTATACTGGAAATACTTGTGATAGTAGTTAGGTAATAAAAAAGATATCAAGGGCATCCAGAAAGGAAGAAGTCAAGCTATAACTTGTGACTTTGCAGATGACATGATACTTTTTTTTGATTTTTGGGTCACACCCGGCTCAGGTGTTATTCCTGGCTCTTCACTCAGGAATTACTCCTGGCAGTGCTCGGGGACCATATGGGATGCCAGGGATCGAACCCAGGTTGTCTGCATGCAAGGCAAATGCCCTCCCCACTGGACTATTGCTCCGTCCCCATGATACTAAACTTATTAAATCCTAAAGAATCTGTAGGTCATGGAAACAAATGATTTAGTAGTAAAGTGGCAGTTTACTAAATTAATAACTAAAATTCCTGGTTTTTCTCTATACAAATAGCGAAATAGAAGACAGGTATAATAAAAAATATCCCATTCACATTTGTGCCTGGAAATTAAAGTACACAAAATGAGTTTAACTAAATAGATGCAGTACCTAAACAATGAAAACTACAAAATACTGCTTCAGAAATAAAAGAAGAGAAAAGGAAAAACATTTCACCATAATGTATTGGGAACTTCACTTGATCACTTACCATCCCACTATTGATTTGCACGAGCAGGTGCCAGTAATGTTTCCATTTGAACTTATAACATGCCAGTGTAGCCCAATGGCATCTGCTTGGTCCAGGAATGTGAAGAGCCTCAATCCGTTCCTTCAGGGTCTTGATGAAGAAGTCTGACCATCTTGTAGGTGGGTGGCCACATGATTTTGACGTCCCGTGGGATCCATGGGAGTTGAACATTGTCAAAATGGTAGTACTCCTCAAAATACACTCCACTACAGATTCAGTGTAGTCCCTATAAGAACACCCATCATATTTTTCAAAGAAATATATCAAACACTACTGAAGTTCATATGGAAAAACAACCCCCTGCGAACAGCTAAAGCAAGCAATCCTTTGGGAAAAGATGAGAGGCCTCGCCTTCCACAAACTTGAAACTATACTACAAAGTAGTAGTAATTAAACAGCATGATATTGTAAAAGACAATGAAATATACAATGAAATATACTAACACCGACACTCAAATATAGGATCACCTAATCTTTGATAAAGGACCAAGATATATGAGGTGGAACTAGGAAAGTTTTTTTCAGCTAATAGTGCTGAGAAAACTGGACAGCTACATGCATAAAATGAACCCAGACCTCTCTGTAATGAAAGGCACAAAAGGCAGATCAAAATATATTAAAGACCACAGTATTAGACATGAATCCATGAGATATCTGGAGGAAAACATGGCCAGAAATCTCCACAACATTGAAGCTAAAGGCAACTTCAAAGACAAAACAACACTTACTAAGCAATGGGACTATATTAAACCAAGAAGCTTCTGCACTTCAAAAAGAAACAATGACCAACGTACAAAGAACATTTCCCAATTTTCAAAAAAATTCTTTACATAATAACCATCTGATAACAGGTTAATATCCAAGATATATGAGACTCTTGTCATAAGAAAAAAATCCAATGCCATCAAAAAATGAGCAAAACAAATGAACAGAATATTACTTAAAGAAGAAATACAAATGACCAAATTGCACATGAAAATGTTATATTTTGCTAATAATTTGAGAGATTCAAGCCAAAATAACATTATATATCATTTGATAATACAGAGATGGCCACTAATCACTAAGTATGAGAGCAACAAATTCGGTGTGGTGCAGGGAGAGGGACTCGCCTTCATTTTTGTGGGAATGCTGAATGGTCCAGTCTTTTTGGAGAACAATGTGGGCATTCCTAAAATAGCTATAAATTTAGCTTCCATATACCCAGCAACATCACTTCTGGGAATAAAATCTGGGGCTTCAAAAACACATAGCAGAAATGCCATCTGAACTTCTATTTTTATCATAGCACTATTCACAATAGCCAGAATATGGAAACAACCCGACTTATTGAGATCAGATATCTGGAAAAACAAACCATGTTACATCTACGCAATGAAATACTATACAGTTGTTAGAAAAAATGCAATCATGAAATTCACTTATAAATGGATTGACATGGAGAGCATCATGCCGAAAGTGAAATGAGTCGGAAGGAGAATTACAGAGAATGACTGCATTTATTTGTGGCATGTGAAAATAAAACAGAATATGAAACCAATACCCAAGGACAGTAGAAGTATCCAAGGGCCATGAGGATTTGTCCATGTTTGGAAGCCTACTTCAAGTGCTAGGGGGAAAAGGCAGTAGTAATAGGGACGGGATCACTATGACAAAGATAACTCTGGATGATCACTCTGGATAAGAACTGTGTGTTGAAAACAGGTAAATGGCCAAACATAATAACCTCTCAGTATTTGTACTTCAAAGCAATAGGAGAGAGAGTGAGTGAGCGAGAGAGAATGAATGAGAGATAAAGTAGCAAAGCTGCTGCCATTTGATAGACTTAGGAAAGGTTGCATGATGGAAAAGAGGAACATTGAGGATATGTACTCAATTGGAGGAATTGAATTGGGACCTTGGATGACAGAAATCAGATCATAAACAGTCTCAACTTATCTTACAGTGATTCAATTAAAAATAAGGGCCCATATTGTTTCCCAGAAAAGATGGAGCAGCAGTGAATGAGTTTGCATCAGTGCCTACACTGGTTGTAGGGTACCATTTTCTATGGTATGAAATGATCTTATTTTTTGTTTTGATTTGCATCTCTGGGATAATTAGTGATGCAAAGTACTTTCTCATGTACTTTGTGGCCATTTGTATTTCTTTTTTATAAAAGTCTTTATTTATAAATAAAGATTATATTGTTATATTAATTATATTTATTTATAAATAAATATTTATTGTATGCCACCCACACGGCACGCCTGGCAAGCTGTCTGTGTTGTATTTGATATACCAAATACCAGTAGCAATTATATTAGGTCATTCCCATGACTTAATATAATTGTCTGAGGCTCTTTATGTTCCTGGAGCAAGCAGATGCCCTTGGGCTCTATTAGCATGAGATAGGACATATGGAGATATTACTGGTGGCCACTCGAGCAAATCGATGATGAACGAGAAGATAGTGATAGTGAAATATTTATTTATTTATTTATTTCTAATTTTATTATGACACCATAAGATAGACGTTTAAAAGGCTGTTTATGATTGGGCTTCAGTATACAATGTTGCAGCACCCATCTCTCCATCAGTGGACATTTCCCACCACATTTGTCCCCAGATCCCTCGCCCATCCCTTAGTCTGCCTCTATAGTAGGCACTTTTCCTCCTCTTTCAATCTCTCTCTCTCTCTCTCCTCTCTCTCTCTCCACTTACACATTTCAGCTCTTCATACATACATTTAGGGGTTATCATGTATTTTCCTTTGCTTGCATTCAATGCTCAGTTCTAGTCTGGTGTTACCATTTCCACCAATTAGAACAGTGATGTATATTTATATCCCACAAATGAATGCTTTGAGGACATTTGTGTTGATCTCCTCCCCATTATATCAGGTGCTATAATATTTTCTTGTGAAGTTTTATCAGATATGTAAATTCTACTTATATACCTAGGATTTTAACCCTCAAATAAGGTTTGGTAAATGTTTTTTTCCATTCCGTGGGCTGTCTTTGTATTCTGGTCAACATTTCCTTTGAAGTGCAGAGACTTCTTCTTGTTATGTAGTTTCATGTTTGGTCACTAGAGTTTCAGCCTTGAAGACGCCTTTAACTTCAATGCCATGGAGATTACTTCCTATGTTTCCTCTAAGTACCTTGTTGATTCTAATCTGATATCAAGATCTTCGATCCATTTTGAATTGATTATTGTTAATGGCACTAGGAAAAGGTCTAAGATATTTTGCATGTAGCTGACTAGTTTTCGCAATATTACATGTTGAAAAGACTTTCCTTCATATGTTTCATTCATGAAAACACAAATTGGACTACAAAGATTCAAATAAAAAATAAGTCAGAAAGCAAAAGATAAATATACAGTCATGTCTCATGTGAATGACACCCAGAAACAACATCAGGAAGGAGAAAATTAGTGGAAACTAACCAATGAACTCAGATCTAGGAACTGTTGTTTCCAGGAAAGAGGAGTGATACAGATTAGACAAAAGGTCCAATGAGATATATTGTAGAAATACCACTATACTGGTAGTGATTTCGGTGTGATAATGTTGAAAATATGTGCAACTGTATCCATAAAATCTGTTTAGTCATGTAAGTTTTTTTTCAGTTAAAATATATAAAAATATATATGTACATATTATGATACCAATATCCAAGGTCAAGTGAAACATATATCGAGGTCTTGTCAAAGGTGGAAATTATCACAAACGTGTGGGAGTCAGAGGTTAGGTAAGACAGAAAATGGAACAGGGTGCTAATAATTGTCGAGGGTACTAATGTCAATCTAGAACTGAGCAATAAATAGAGGCAAAAGGATACACATGACAACCTTTTAATGTATGTTCTGTAATCCATAGTGTGGAAGGGAAGGAAAAGAGAAAGAGAGAGAAAGGGAAAGAAATAAAGAACCTGCCATGGATGTGGGCTGGGGAAGGGGGGGAGGGAACCGGGGACGTTGGTGGTGGGAGATGGGCACTGGTGGAGGGACTGGTGCTGGAACACTGTATGACCAAAACCCAAATATGAACTTTTTAATTGTATGTCTTTTTATTTGTATATCTCACGGTGGTATAATAAAATACTTTAAAAAATATATAAAAATTAAAAAATTGTGATATGAAAATTAAATATGAAAATTAAAGCATACATGTAAACTTACATTAATGTTGAAAATATTTCCTGCACCTGGTCATGTAAATTATGCTTTATAAATTATTATGGATGAAGAATAAAATGTATTTTTAAGTGTTGGGTTCTTAATTAGTTCTCAAAATTTCAAAAACTTGATTGGTTTGGGACCAGAGAGTTAGGAAGCTAGGTATCTTGACTTATTTATGGCAAATCCAGATTTGATCTCTGATGATCCCGAAATACCACCTGTATTTATCCTTGAACAAGGGAATTATTAGTACTGGGATAAATATATTAGTCTTGGGAAAAATATAACCTAGATTTATCCCAGGACTAAGCACAGAATACAGATGGAAGTGGTGCAAAATGAAAACATACAGGAAGAAAGAAAAGAAGGAAGGAAGGAAGGAAGGAAGGAAGGAAGAAAGGAAGGAAGGAAGGAAGGAAGGAAGGAAGGAAGGAAGGAAGGAAGAAGGAAGGAAGGAAGGGTTTAATAAATTAAAATACTATTTGTGAACCACAGTTAAGGGTCAATAATTTTTGTCTGAAAAATTAATTACATATATTGATGGCATTTATTAAAAGAAAGTTGAAGTTCTTATTTTTATTTATTTTTTAATTTTTTAATTAATTTATTTTTTGACAATTACAAAAATGTTTGTGTTTGGGTTTCAAGCCATGCAGGGTTCCAGCACCCATCCCTCCACCAGTGTCCACCTCCCACCACCAATGTCCCCAATACCCTCCCCTTACCCTAGCCTGCCTCCGAGGCAGTTTCTCCATCTATTTTCTCTTTGTTTTTGTCTCTCTCTCTTTCTCCTTTGCCTCTCTTACATGTTGTGGATTGTAATAGATTTTCAACAATTATTGGTCCACTGTTCCTTTCTATGCCTTATGAAAACTCTGCTCCCAAACATTTGTGGTAGTTTCTAACTTTGGCAAGACCTCCTGATGCACATTTCACGGACCTTGGATATTGTTATAATAAAATGTATATATATATATATATATATATATATATATATATATATATATATATATACTTATGTCATGGAAATAAATGGAGTCATTATATATCTGGCTCTATCCTTCTGGCTAACTTCACTCAACATGAACCTCTCCATGTCCATCCATTGATAGGCAAATTTCATAAATTCATTTTCCCTAAAAGTTGCATAGTATTCCATTGTGTAGATGTACCAAAGTTTCTTTATCAAAGCATCAATTTTCGGGCACTCTGGTTGTTTCCAGATTCTGGCTATTGTGAATAATGCTGCTATGAATATAAAAGTAGGGATGGTGTTTGTGCTGCATGTTTTTGGCTTCCCAAAGTATATTCCCAGGAGTGGTATGGCTGGGTCAAATGGGAGTTCAATTTCTAGTCTTTGGAGGAATGTCCATATTGTCTTCCAAAAAGGCTGTACCAGTCGACATTCCACCAACAGTGAATGAGTGTCCCCTTTTCTCTGCATCCACGCCAGCACTCATTGTTCTTGCTCTTTTGGATATGTGCCAGTCTCTGTGGTGTGAAATGATATGTCATTGTTGTTCAACTTTGCATCTCTCTGATGATTAATGATGATGAGCATTTTTTCATATGTCTTTTGGCCATTCGAACTTCTTACTTGCTGAAGTTTCTATTCATTTCTTCTCCCCATTTTTTGATGGAGTTGTTTGTTTTCTTCTTGTAAAGTTCTACCAGTGCCTGATATATCCTGGATATTAACCCTTATCAGATGGGTATTGGGTGAGTATTCTTTCCCATTCTGTGGACTCTCTTTGAATCTTGGTCACCATTTCTTTTTGAGGTGCAGAAGCTTTTTAGCTTCATATAGTGCCATATGTTTATCTTTTCTTCTAGCTGTTTTGTTAGTGGTGTTTCTTCTTTGAAGATGTCTTTAGCGTAAAGCGTCGTGGAGGGTTTTTCCTATATTTAATCGATGTACTTTATGGATTCATGTCTGATATTGAGATCTTAAATCCATATTGATCTTATTTTTGTGCATGGTGATAGACAAAGGTCTAAACTCATTTTTTATATGTAGCTGCCCAGTTTTCCCATCACAACTTGTTGAAGAGGCTTTTCTTGCTCCATTTCATACATTTTGCTCCTTTATCGAAGATTAATTTTTGATGTATTTAAGGCTTGTTGTCAGGAAACTCAACTCTATTCCCTAGGTCCACAGATCTATTTTTATTCCAATAACATACTGTTTTAATTACCACTGCTTTGTAGTAGAGTTTGAAGTTGGGAAAGGTGATGCCTCCCATCTTCTTTGTACCAAAGATTGCTTTAGCTATCCATGGGGGTTTACCTAAAGAAAACTATGTTCATGAAGAATGAACTAGTTCCAGAGGCCCCATTCACTCCCAATGGAACAAACATCTCTGAATGAAACAGTTATGTGTACCTAGGTCGAGAAATCAACATGATGAACGACCTAAAACTTGAGCTGCGCAGGGAGGAAGAGAGCGGCATGGAATGCCTTCAAAGGCATTGAAGAAATAGCTAAAAAGGACAAAGAACCTCCGGCTCCGGACACATCTCTTTGACTCCACCATTCTCCCCTCATTAACATACTCTTCAGAGACCTGGGCCCTACAAAAGCAGGATGAGAATGCTATTCTGGGTCTCACAGAGAGGAATCGAAAGAGCTATGCTTGGAATATCACGCCTCACTCAAGTGGAGAGAGGGAATCCGGAGTTCTGACCTCTTTCGCTATTCCAGAATCAGGGATGCTGTCTCATTTGCTAAGGCATCGAAAATCAGATGGACTGGACATGCAAAGTGATTTGGAGACCCGCTGGACTAGAGCCATTACCGACTGGATCCCACCGGATGTCAAAAGATCACGTGGCGGTTTATTATTCCATACAAATTTGGAAGTGTTTGGTCAATATTTTTGAAGAATGTCATGGGTATCCTTATAGGGATGGCATTGAATGTGTGTAAACTCTCAGGAGTTTTACCATTTTGACAACATTGAATCTACAGATCGATGAGAGAAGGGAGTGTGTTTCCACTTTGTTATAGTACTCATCTAAGAGCCTCTGCAACTGCCCTGGATTGCCTCCTGCAGGTCACCTCATAGATAAGGGGGTAGTCTAAATGTGGCAGTTTATCTGACGATGTATTCTGTACTGGCTGGTATAAATATTCTCTCATGTTACCACAATCATTGTGGGACTAGCTAGATCTTACCAGCATATTTGCCTGGCCACTTTGGATCTCTAAGTAATCAAACCTGAGAGAAATGCTGTTTGCCTCTAAAAAAGCAATCATGGCTCCGTGATAACTAAAAGGCAACTAAAATACAAAACTACCGTGAAGTAGACGAAACTCTTGTGAAGGCTTGGAGAAACATTTAATGGAAATTAGTATTAGTCTTGGTACAGAGACATGCCATCTCAGAAACCCCCTTCTCTACCCTATAAAGGCATTTACAGGCAGATCTTGGCTTAAAAACATTAGTATATAATAGGGCCTAAGTGAGGTGCTGGGAGAAATTATCTAAGGGCATTTGACCCTTCCTGCTTCCCATTATAGTGGGAGGTCTGAGTTGCAGGATATAAAACCAGCTTGCTTCCCTCTCTCTCTCTTTTTTGGGCTCTCTTTGTGGGCTAGCACTCTTCTTTGGATTCTTGTCTTTGTCTTTACAGGGCCTTAACCCGTGGTGGCCGCCATCCTGGCCTACACGTGGCTGGGGTTCTAGCTGGGAATCCTAAGCACAGGGTTTTTCCTATTGCTGATTTGGATGTCTAAACCTGTGATAAGTAAAGCCTTTTAAAACTGCATCAGATTCCTGAGTCTTCATCCATTCCCCGCCGGCTTTTGGGGTAGAAGGGAACTCGCTTCCCAGTACTGTCAGGGACTCCTGCGGCATTCCCGACACCACCCTTGTGTCCTCTTTTATTTCTTGAAGTAAAGTTTTGTAGTTCTCTTTGTAGAAGTCCTTTACATTCTTCATTAAACTGATTCCTACGTATTTAATTTTCTGTGGAACAATTGTGAATGGAATCGTGTTCTTAATATCCCTTTCCTCTCTTGTTATTTGTATATAGGAACGCCACCAATTTTTGGGTATTGATTTTGTACCTTGCCACACTACTATAAGCCGTCTATTGTTTCCAGGAGTTTTGGTAGAGAGTTTAGGGTTCTCTAGGTATAATATGTCATCTGAGAATAGTGATAGCTTGAGTTCTTCCTTGCCTATCTGGATGCCCTTAATGTCCTTTTCTTCTCTGACTGCTATGGCAAGTACTTCCAGTACTGCATTGAGTAAAAGAGGTGAAAGGGGACAAACTTGTCCTTGATCATAGGGGAAGGCTTTCAATTTTTCCCCATTGAATATGATACTCGCTGTGGGCTTTTGGTTGATAGCTTTGACTATCTTAAGGAAGGTTCCTTCAATTCCCATTTTTTTGGAGGGCTTTAATCATGAATGGGTGCTGGATCTTGTCAAATGCTTTCTCAGCATCTATTGATATGATCATGTGGTTTTCATTTTTTCTCTTATTTATAGGATGTATTATGTTGATTGACTTGTGAATGTTAACCATCCTTGCAATCCCAGGATGAATCCTACTTGAACATGATGTATAATCTTATTGATGAGTCTTTGGATTCTGTTTGCTAGTATTTGTTGAAGATCTTAGCATCAGTGTTCATCAGGGATATCAGTATATAGTTTTTATTTCATTGTGTTATCTCTTCCTGCTGTTGGTATCAGGGTGATGTGTGCCTCATAGAAACTGTTTGGGAGCATTTATTTTCTCCTATTTCCTGGAAGAGCTTGAAAAGAATTGGGAGTAGGTCCTCCTTAAAAGTTTGGTGGAATTCACTAATGAATCCATCTGGACCTGGGCTTTTTGTTTGGGCAGCCTTTTAATTATTGTATCAATTTCCTTGATGGTGATAAGCTTATTTATGTACTGCAGGTCTTCTTGTTTCAGCAGTGGGAGGTTATATGATTTAAGAAATATATCCGTTTCTTCTAAGTTCTCATGTTTCATGGCATACAGACTCTCAGAGTAATCTCTGATGACCTTTTGCATTTCTGTGGTTTCTGTTGTGATGTCCCCCTTTTCATTTCTGATTCTGTTTATTTGGGTTCTCTCTTTCCCTGTCCTAACAAGTCTTGCCAGTGGTTTGTTGATCTTGTTTAGTTTTTCAAAGAACCAGCTCTTGGTTTCATTAATCTTTTGGATTGTTTTTTTTTGGTTTCCAGCTTGTTGATTTCCTCTCTAATTTATTATCTCTTATAACATTTTCAGCTGTGAAGTCAGGTTATTTATGTGGGCCCTTTCTTCTTTCCTTATGAATGCTTGCAGAGCTATGAACTTTCCTCTTAACACAGCTTATGTTGTGTCCCACACGTTCTGATAATTGGTGTCTTCATTTTCATTTGTTTCCAGGAAGCTTTGTATTTCCTGTTTGATTTCTTCTGTGACCCACTGGTTGTTCAGCACTGAACTGTTTAGTTTCCAGGTGTTTGGCTTAACTCCCTGATTCTGTATGTGATTAACTTCCATTTTCAGTGCATCATGGTCAAAAAAAAATCATTGACACAATTTCTATCTTTTTTATTTTATTGAGGTATGTTTTGTGGCTCAGCATGTGGTCTATCTTGGAGAATGTTCCGTGTACTGGAGAAAAATGTGTATTCAGCTTTTTTGGGATGGAAAAACCCTGTATATCTCAACCAGCCCTCTATCTTCTATTTCTTCCTTCAGGGCTGGTATTTCCTTGGTGATTTTCACTCTTGTCGATTTATCAATAATTGATAGAGCAGTATTGAAGTCTCCGACTACTATTGTAATGCTGTCAATGTCTTCTTTGAAGTCTATTGACAGTTGTTTTAAGTATTTTGCTGGCCCTTTGTTAGGTGCGTATATGTTTAGGAGTGTAATTTCTTCCTGGTATACGCCTCCCTTAATCATTAAGAAATGGCCTTCACTGTCCCTTCTAACCATTTTTAGCTTGAAGTTTATGTTGTCAGATACTAGTATGGCCACACCGGCCTTTTCGGACGAGTTGTTTGCGTGGAGAATAATATTCCATCCTTGACTTCAAGTCTGTGTTTGCTCTGATTGTTTAGATGTGTTTCTTTTATGCAGAAGAATGTTGGATTCAGTTTTTTTAATTCATTTTGCCACTCTGTCTCTTATTGGTGCATTTAGGCCATTGATGTTGAGAGAGATTATTGTGATAGGATTTGTGCCAATTTTTAAATAAGCCTGTTGTGTTTTTTAGGGTTTGTCTTATCTTATAGCAGCTACTTCATCCTTCTTTTAAAGTTGGTTTTAAGTATATGAAGTTATTAGGCTGTTGCTTATCTATGAAATTGTGTATCTTTCTTTCAAATATGAACATGAGTCTCTTGGGGTAAAGAATTGTTGGTGAGGTCTTCATTTAGTTGAGTCTTTTCAGGATATCCCACCACTGTCTTCGGACTTGCAGTGTTTCCTCTGAAAAATCTGCTGTAAATCTTAGGGATTTTCCTTTTTATGTGATTTCCTTCTTTGATCTTTCAGCTTTCAGTATTCTATCTTTACCTATAGTTCTTGTCATTTTCATTAGGATATGTCTTGGGATTCTTTTTTGCTTTTTTGGGTCACACCCGGTATTGCTTAGGGGTTTCTCCTGGCTCTGCACTCAGACATTACTCCTGGCAGTGCTTGGGGAACCATATGGGATGCCAGGGATCAAAGCTGGGCTGGAACAGGCAGGCCGCATGCAAGTCCAATGCCCTACCAGCTGGACTATTGCTCCAGCCCAAGTTCTTACTTTTAATAAATACAGAAACATAGCTATATATGTAGACTTTTAGAAATATTTAGGTCAAGTCTTCACGATGTTCCTTGGAATTTGGAACATAAAGTTCTGTACAGTTGTATTGTGTGGTACTCCAAACCTCTTATTTTTGTACCTATCCTCTAAAATAAATCACTCTGTAACTATATCATATTATTTGTGTTTCCTCAGAGACTGTCCTTAGACAAGTCCTGTCCTCTATTTTCAAGCTCAGTGAATAAGGCAACACGCTGGTGACAGTCTAACTCCTTACTGTAGTGGAGTTGTTGGGGTCCCCCAACAGTATCAAGACAGAAGTTCTCTTCCTCTGAGGCTGCCTGGGAATGGATACAAACTAACGAGTCCGGTGCAGCTCCAAAAAAGGCTTTTAATAGTACAAAAACTCTACCACTGCAATCCAATATAATGAAAGAACTCTAGCGCTGGTCAGAACTTAGACCATACACAAAACCCCAAGTATCCCACTAAAAGGGATCCCACTAGAGAGAGAGTACCACCAAAGTGGATCCCACCAGAAAGGAGTTCTACCAAAGAGGGTCATACAAGAAAGGAGTTCCACCAAAGAGAGCAGTAACTCAAGTCCTTAAAAACACAATAATCCTAACTTCAGGGGAGGGTCCTGTAAACAAAGACCTCTAAACAGCTTTTAGAGTGTAGAAGGGTGGCGGCACACCCTACTACAGGTATAAACAAAAGATTATGCCTAGGACTAATCCCTTCTTCAGAGATTATCTCTTATTAAAACACTGTAGAGAGAGGGGGCTGTTGGGAGTTAATACATTCTACTTTCATGGATTTCATGTAATCTAGAGGGTACCCACAAGGTCCTTCTTATTTATTATCTGAACCAAGGTGATTTTGAGTATCTTGTTCTCTGTATACTGAAAGGGCACACTCGCCTGCTTGAGGGCAAACTAGTATGATCCTTCCTATAATCTTAAACGATAGTCTCAATGTAGCCAGGGCGGTAGTCTCCTGGTAAATTCTAACTGTCCCAACTGGGTACAGTGGGTATAAAAATGAGCTGAGCCCAATCTAAATAATATATAAGTCTTAGAAGATGTATTATAATAAGTTAAAAGTTACTCATTCAGAGTGAAGGTGACTTTTGTAACTGCCCCACACTCCATCAGTTTTTTTATAGTGTTGGATGACAGATTTGGCAAAACTGGGAGCTTTGGTGTTTTGCCCACTCACAGTTTAAACTATTTAAGCCGAGGTTCATTCTAATGAGACCTCTCTTCTATGTAAACACTGCTAGAGGGTGTGGCAGTTACAGAAGTCACCTTGATTGAATAAGTTCTGACTTATACATCTACTAAGACTTTTATGTTTTCTAGATTGGGCACAGCTCCTCTTTATACCCACTGCACCCAGAGTGGGACAGTTAGAATTTACCAGGAGACTACCATTGAGACTATAGGAAGACTATAGGAAGGATCATACTAGTTTGCTCTAAGCATGCGAGTGTGACCCTTTCAGTACACGAGAACGAGATACTCAGAATCACCCTGGTGTAGATAATAATAACAAGGACCTTGTGGGTACCATCTAGATTACATGAAGCTCATGAAATTAAGATGTATTACTTTATATCAGCCCTCTCTCTCCAGTGTTTTACATAAGAGATAATCTTGGGATTAATCCTTGGAGTAATCTTTGTTTATACCTGCAATAGGGTGTGGCACCGCCCTTCTACACTCTGTTTAGAGTTCTTTGTTGATATGACCCTCCCTGTTGGATTACTTTGTTGTATATAAGGCTTTTTGTTCCTTGGCTTTTTGCTCTTTGGCCTTTTGCTCCTTCTTCTGGGTAGGACTATTCTCAGGTGAGATCCTCTCTCTTTAATGGGAGACTTAGGCTCTTTTGTATGGTCTAAGTTCAGACCAGAGCTAGAGTTTGTTCATTATATTGGAGTGCTGTGGAAGAGCTTTTTTTACTATTAAAAGCCTTTTTGGAACTGCACCGGACTTGTGAGTTTTCATCTGTTCCCCGGCATCCTTGGAAGTAAGAGAATGTCTGTCCTGACACTGCCGGGAACCCCAGCAGCATCTCCAACAATATAGAAGAGAGATCTCATTAGTATGATCCCTAGTTTAAGAACATGTAAATAGATTAAGCTGCTAGTGGATAAAACAGCAAAGCTCCCAAACTAGCTAGGCCTGTCATCCAACACCTTACCTTGAAAAATACAATGTTTTTCTTGAATTAATTATAGTTGGCAACTTGGCAACTGTAACTATTCAAGCTCTGATGAACTTATCTGATTTTGCCAAATTGGACTGCAGAGGGCAAAGGTAAACCTCTTTTAAAAACTAGAGGGCCGGAGTGATAGCCCAGCGGGTAGGGCGTTTGTCTTGCATGCGGCTGGCCCATGCCGGCCGGGTTCGATCTCTGGCATCCCATATGGTCCCCCGATCACTGCCAGGAGTAAATTCTGAGTGCAGAGCCAGGAAAACCCCCTGACCATTGCCGGGTGTGACCCAAAAAGCAAAAAACAAAAACTAGAACATAGGGAGCCAGAGTGATAGTATAGTGGGCAGGGTGTTTTGCCTTTACAGGTGGTCTGCCGGGTTTGAACCCCCATATCCCATATGGTTCTGCTAGCACTGCCAGGACTAATACCTGTGTGCAGAGCCAGGAGTAACTCCTGTGCATTGCAGGGTGTGATCCTCCCAAAAGAGCCAACTCCTCCCAAAGTAGAATATATTGTACTTCTTTCTAGTAATCCCCTTAAAATATAGTTTTTTTCTCCTATGAAAAGCAATAAATCTCTCTTTGTTCTTTTCCCCCTGACACCAGAAGCTTTTCTTCTTATATAGCACTTCCACTTGTGCTATATAAGTGCTATATAAAATTTAGTTTATATCGTCTTGTGAACTTGTTTTCTCTCAGAAACTCAATTAGAAAAAATAATTTATTTTATTTGATAAGCAACAAATAAAAAGGGTGAAGAAAAAGTTTATGGGAGTATTTCCACATTACTTACCAAATGTTTCAGTGTTTCTCAACAGCTTATGAAAACCTAGTCACAAGTTAATTTCAGAGAGACACATAGAAACTTTACTGCTTAACAGAGCTCAAAATATCCACCTGACTCTTGGACTAAAACACGGGCAGAGCCTATTCTGCTGATGCTGAAATATTTTCTAATCTTGTACTTTGGTTATCACCATCTGATGCTAATTATATTGTTGCTGTTTATAATTCTGGCTAGGAAGGAAATTTTTATTACTCCATGTTTGAGTAATTGAGATGTTGAAGCAGAAAAATTCTATCAGAGGAAAAATGTTTATGGATATCTATGTGTGTACACATGCATGGATTCATATACTCTATAGTAATTGCTACTAGTTCAAAATAAAATATATTCATACCTCTTCTGCATATCACATTATTTCTTGAGAGTTCTTACTTATAAGTCATTGTTTTCTGAAGGAATGCCTCTCTTTTTGTACTTCTAGCAGATTTGTTTAACTAAGAGTTACACACATTTACTAATAAGTTATATGTGTGCTTGTTCATGTGTATCAGTACTTATCTCTTTACTAAGAGAGTTAGGTGGGTTTCAAAAGTAAAATACTAAGAAAGCATAATAATTTTTGTTATTATCAGCATCTTGCCTCTCCAGAAAGTATAACCTAGGCTTAGTGAGTATGTTCACAGTTCCTAAAGCTCACCGTAGGCAACTCCCTACTCTTCTCCAATAGATCTGTTCATTATCTCTAAACATCTCCTGGAAGGCTTGTGGACCATAGGATATCCCAAGGGTTGAACCTGGGTTGACCTGGGTCAGCTGTTTGTAAACAAATATCCTACTATAGCTCTGATCTTTAAAATTTTCAAATTCATAAAACTCAAAATTAAGAATATAATTGGATATGAAAATGAGTCAAACTTGTTAACAGACACTAGCATGACTTAAATATTAATATTCATGTGAAAATGTGTTTCATTACATATCATCAGAAAACTTAATTGAAACAATGATACACTAATGTAATGGTCAAAACCCTGAACACTAACAATAGTAAATGATAGTGATGCTGTGGAACAAAAGCAAAGGTGTTCTGTTGAAATTCAATATGCTATGGTAACTTTGGAGAATAGAATGGCATTTTCCATGTAAAGAAAATATACTCTGAGCATATCATCAGAAAACCATGCTGTTATCTACCTAAAAGAGTCAAAATTTTAAGCCCATATAAAAATCCACACAGATATATCCATAGAAATTTTATTCACAGTTAGTGAAATTTGGCTGATAACCTGTCAGCACCTGAATTGCAAATAATAATGCCCAGAAGGAAAGAATGAGAGAGAGAGAGAGAGAGAGAGAAACAAAAAAGTGCCGCCGTAGAGGAGAGCTAAAGAAGGGTTGTGGTGGCAGGAGGGAAACCGGAGACACTGGAAGTGGGAAATGCTAAAGAAATGAATTGAAATAACTATATACTGTTTGATAACTATATACTGAGCTGCGCAGGAGGAAGAGAGCGGCATGGAATGCCTTCAAAGGCATTGAAGAAATAGCTAAAAGGACAAAGAACCTCCGGCTCCGGGCACATCTCTTCGACTCCACCATTCTCCCTGCATTAACATACGCCTCAGAGACCTGGGCCCCTACGAAAGCAGGATGAGAACGCTATTCGGGTCTCCCATAGAGGAATTGAAAGAGCTATGCTTGGAATATCACGTCTCACTCAAGTGAGTGAAGGAATCCGCTGACCTCCGTCGCTATTCCAGAATCAGGGATGCTGCCTCATTTGCCAAGGCTTTGAAAGTCAAATGGGCTGGACATGTAATGCTATTTGGAGACAACCGCTGGACTAGAGCCGTTACAGACTGGATCCCATGGGATGTCAAAAGATCACGTGGCCGCCCACCTACAAGATGGTCAGACTTCCTTGTTAAGACCCTGAAGGAACGGTTTGAGGCTCTTCATATTCCTGAATCAACCAGATGCCATTGGGCTACATTGGCACGTGATAGGGTCCAATGGAAATGTTACTGGTGCCTGCTCAAGCAAATCGATGAATAACGGGATTTAAGTGATCAAGTGATCAAGTGATATACTGTTTGAGTCTATCTGACTTTCTAAAAGGCAAAACACTGGAAAGAGTAAAGAGATCACTGTTTGGCAAAGTAAAAAATACACTCTGTAATATGATAAATTTGTGAACATATTTCTGTAGTTTTGTTCAAGCTCAGAATACATGGAAATTAAATGATTCTGAGGGGTGAGAGAGATATTACAATGAGCGGGTCTCTTGCACATGACTGATGAGAGTTCGTACCCAGGCAACTAAAATGCTCTTCTGAGTCAAGCTAGGAATCTTTGGTGATTGCAGAGTCAAAAGGAGCTCTGAAAACATCTGGGTGTGATCCAAACACACATACTCACACACACACACACACACACACACACAATTAACCCTCAAGAAAACTGTAGAGTTTGGGTAAAACATGCTACTGTAGGCATATCCTTTGCACTCAACCTTTCATTTGGTGAGTAATGTTGATATCTGCAGTCAAAAAATACATGGAAAATATTCAGTATTTATTGTTATCAATAAACAATGTATAAATGTTTATTCTTATCAATGATGTCTTTTTTTCTGTTCACTAATGTATAACCCTTGAAGATGTGGTGCTATGCATAGGGCAGAGCTCAGAGACTATGTAGCACTCACACCTCCTCATCAAGAGAGTCAGTGTCCTCTCTGTCTCCATGGGTTATAACTAAGAGCAGTTCGGTTTATTTCATCCTAAAATGAGTTTTAAAAGATTCTTGTTGCACCTCTTGTGCTTTAAAGTTACGTGTGTGCGTGTTCATGTTTATCAGTACTTATCTTAAAACATCATATACTAATGATTTTCTTTCTTTCACAGAATAAACAATTAAATCTATCATGCTACTTGTACTGTTGGCAATAAAATGCATATTTTTCAATGTGTACATTGTATTCCATTGTGTCTCACACCATATGTTGTCATTTAAGTTTGACATATATGTATTAATTATGTAATTAAAATACTTCATATGCTGCATTCAACTTTAGCTGCAGATATTAAATATAAATTAATGTTAGGATCTATCTAAAATATGTATTAGATCAAAATGTGCAACAAGATTGGATATCTAAATATCTAGTATTGCCATACTTTAAAAATAGTATTTTATGACACATAAAGCCTTTATATAAAGTGAAGCCATTATAATAGAGCCATCTATGCTTAAAAGGGTATTAAGGACTAATACCTTAGTATATATAAATCACAATTCACCTTTCCTTGTAATTTCTCCACCTGGTGCAAAGAATCCTGATGTCTATAAGTATTTCTATATAGCTACAGAATGGAGTTTTCAATATATCTTGATTCCCAGAGGCTTGCAGTTTTTGCAAACCTATGCAAAACATAATCTGTGTGCTATTTTTATATAAATGGTATTATTCTATAGCGGTAGGCTTGCTGAGTGAACAAGTTTCACATTTTCTTCTCTGTGGTATGTTCAGTATACAGCATAGTTTTAGAGACTCAGAAGTTGAATAAATAAAGTACAGGATGCAAATTAACAGAGCAGAAAAACCCAGCTAAGGAAGTAATAAATGACTTCCTAAACTGAGATAGTCCAACATAAGAGTTTATGCCTTTAAAGGCTATTGCCAAATATTTTTTCTTCCTCTGTAAGAGAAAGTATTTGCACACAGAAAAATAATGTAAGCCTTGATAGGAAGCAATAGGTTTTCTACAAATATAAGAACAAATTCAAGTCACATGGAAAAGTATGTATTTCTGCTGTGCCATGTTAAAATACCTTGGTTATTAGAGATGGAACTATTGGCATATATTTGCTCATGTTCCGCTGTGTGATTATGTGAACTGACAGACATGTTTTGACTATACTGTACTTCAAGTCTTCATGTACTTGTTAATTGGGGAATAACTACACATAAAGCACACAAACATTCTATGATCCACAGTTGAAATATCTTTCACTTTATTAACCAAAATGGGGTTTTTGATTTATACCTATCATCAAAGAGATGTTGCTATCGTCTCTAAAAAAGAAAAGTGTAACAGATTTGGGAAATTATTTATAGTCTGGATTGACTCACTTCTCTCTGATTGATCATCCTTCTCCTTTCATGGAAACAGAGAGGTTGTTAGGATTTTTCTTTAGAAAAAAAATAATCATTTTTAATGCTGAATTTTAAAAGTCAATATTAATTATTAAAATTTAAATACCATACTATAGCTTTTGATTCTATAGAAATATTCAATCTGTCTCAAGAATAAACCTTTCTAATATGTTAAGAATGTAAAAGAAAAAAGCTTATTTTGTTTATCATGGTAATATCATTTTTTTATCTTAAGAAAATTTCTTTTCTGCTATAAAGGGCCTTTTGACTCAGAAAAAGAATAGTAATTTAAGGAATAAATTAATATACATTCCTTTGTGCACAAGGTAAAAAATGAGATGAATGGGAAAACCTTTTGTTTTAGCTCTCCAGCCAATGGTAATTTTAGCAAAGCAGAAAAAAATTAGAAAGTTATTCACTTCTATAGAATGACAAATAAAATATCATATAATCCATATAGAACATTTTGTATGGCCTCAATGAAAGAACAGAGACCTTTCTCTGTTGAAATTTTGATAAGAAAAGATAATTATTGTGTATTTACTATATTATTTTTTCTGTTTTCCTTTTTTTGGGGGGTGTCACACCCAGCAATGCTCAAGGGTTACTCCTGGCTCTGCACTAAAGAATCACTCCTGGCAGTGCTCAGTGGGCCGTACGGGGTGCCAGGGATCGAAATCGGGGTTGGCCTAGTACAAGGCAAATGCCCTACCCTCTGTGCTATGACTCGAACCCATCTTTTGACTTATAAAAGATTTTGACTCAATGGCTTCTCTTTCCACTGAAAATACTAAAATACACATTGTGTTTATTGTAATGAATTCAGAAATGTTTGTGAAAAATATGAGTATACTTCTCTGATAATGTGTGCATTTGAAGCCCCTATTAATTGTATATAGTTCCATTCAAGGAAAATAACTTAGGTATATCTATTTTAGGCTACTCTGACTATAATAAACAATTGATTTTCTTTTTTTTGTGGACAGGTTCACACCTGGTGATGCCAAGGATTACTCAAGATTAATCATGGCAATGCTTGGGGTACCATATGGAATGCTAGAATTTAGCTCACATCAGCCACATGCTATGACTCCAACCCCATCTTTTTGATTTATAAAAGATGGGATACCCTATGGTATCCCCTAGGGGATACCCCTGGGGATACCCCTAGTATCCCCTAGCTGGGGGGTGGGGGCTGAGAAAGTATTTAAATGGAAGTTCTGCCAAATCGTGTCCAGAATGATTGCTATCTTTACCTGCCCACCAATAAGATATGACTGTTCCCTGTCTACCAACAAGAGAAATTCTAAATACTAGTAGGGTGTAAGGTTTGAACAATGGTTTACTGAGAGGAATGGGAATTGAAAAAAGACAGCAGAAGTGTTTCAGGAGGAGGGGCTGGGCCATGCTCTGCTGAACTCTGCCGGCTGTGCTCAGGTATCACTCCTCGTGGGGCTCGGGCACCATGTGCACTCCTGGGGATACAGCAGGGGTCAGCTGCAGGTGTATACTCCTGCCCAGGTGTTTTTCTCTCAGGTCAGCACAGACATACATTACCAGCTTCCTAAGCTGTCTCACCCTAGTGACTCTGTCGCGAGGGCAGTGGTTTATAGCCCAGCCCTCTTCCTTCTTCACCCCAGTAAATTCTATTGCCTCCTATTCATGGAGAAAATTAAAAGTCATTGGTGAGTCGTCCCTGAAATTCCTGCTTTCCCACTTAGATTATAAACTCACCTACACCTGGATCCATCCTTGCCTTTGTCATGGAAAGATCCGCCTCCCCTCCAACAAGAAAACTCCCTTTGGTCCACTGTAGTTGTGCAACTTTTACTTCCTATGTGTATATACATGTATATGTAGTTTTCCTGTTGTTTTTTTGTTTTTGTTGGAGGGGAAGAATAGATTTAGTGTGGTTTGGTTGGTTTTCCGTGGTTCTTGGAAGTGTTCTATTAGGTTTCTGGGCCACACCTGGAAGTGCTTGGGGTACCATGTAGGATGCCAGGGAGGGAACCCAGGTTGACCATGTGCAAGGCAAGCTGTACTATATATCTCAGCTCGAGATATAGGTATATATATATATATATATGTATATATGTATTTATATATACATATATGTGTATATATAAGTAAAATAAAAATATAATTTTGTATGTTAGGATAACTCACAAAATTAAGTCAGCTATATTGGAAGAGAATTTTGCTGTATTAAAGGGAGTTAGATGCCATTTCAGATAATTTCTTCAGGGACCGGAGCGATAGTCCAGTGGTTATGGCGTTTGCCTTGCATGCAGCCTGTCCCAGGTTCCATCTCTGGCATCTAATATGGTCCCCTGAGCATTGCTGGGTGTGAACCAAAAATTAATAATAATAATTTCTTCGGCCATTAAATAATTTGCTTAAAATAGGGAAATGGTTGAGGTAATGCCTGCACTTAGCTTGTCTGGGTCCTCTGCACTGCCTGGGTCCCAAAGTAAGGGACTGAAGCAATAGTACAGCGGGGAGGGCATTTGCCTTGCACGTGACTGACCTGGGTTTGATCCCCGGCATTCCATATGGTCCCCCAGCACTGCCAGGTGTAACTCCTGAGTGCAGAACCTGACTGAGCATCACCGCGTGTGACCCAAAATGCCAAAAACAATAGTGTGCTAAGTAAATATGACTTTTTAGAAGAAGGATCCTTATTTGATTATATATATATATATATATATATATACCTGATGGAATGGTTTGAGGCTCTTTATATTCCTGGAGTGGGCAGATGCCCTTGGGCTATCTCGCATGTGACAGGACATATTGAGATGTTACTGGTGCCCGATCAAGTGATTGATTACAGCCCGGCTCGGTTCACCAATAAATGCTGGATTTAGAGGTGACTACAAGAGTATGCCACCTGCATGGCAGAGCCTGGCAAGCTACCTGTGTTGTATTTGATATGCCAAATATCAGTAACTATTACAGGCCTCATTCCCATGACCTGATGGAATGGTTTGAGGCTCTTTATGTTCCTTGGAACAGATGCCCTTGGACTCTACTAGCATGAGACAGGACATATCGAGATGTTACTGGTGCCCGCTCGAGCAAATCAATGATAAACGGGAAAACAGTGATACAGTGATCAGCCACATGCAAGATAAATTCCCTATCCACTATCTTATTACTCTAGCCCATTATTTTATTTGTTAAGCAATGTTGCTTCAGTTAGATAAGCAATAATTATGCTGACAATTATGTTTTGATTATATGCATAGGTGAAATAAAAATTCTGCTCAAATCAGCTATTTAATTGCGTGCTTGCTAATATTAATTAATATGCATGTGAATATGTATTCGAACACAAATGGATTCTCTCACAATTAGGGATATTGTTTTCATTCTGTATGTTTGAAAGTTGATTTTAAGAGATAATCACTATGTGACATATTAAAGGTGTATCCCTAATTTTAAACTATTCTTAAAGTGAAAACGTTTTAGCAGCTATGTTTTGAAGGCCTACTCTTAAATAACCACAGTATCAGAAATTAAACAAAAATATCTAAGGGCTATGTCTTAATGCACACTTTAAGAGAAATCATAGAAGTTGTCTGTGAAATTATATACAAGTGCAGGCAAAATTTTAACCCCTGGCCTTATATATTTTCCTCCATCCCTTTTCCAAACACATCAACCCCATTAAAAATATGAGGGGGGCCAGAGCGATAGTCCAGCAGGTAGGGCGTTTGCCTTGCACACGGCCGGCCTGTGCTGGCCGGGTTTGATCCCCAGCATCCCATATGGTCCCCCAAGCACCACCAGGAGTAATTTCTGAGTGCAGAGCCAGGAGTATCCCCTGAGCATTGCTGGGTGTGACCCCCCAAAAAAAAACAAAAAACTAGTGGAAACAGTTATGTCCTTTAATGTACTGCATTCTACGATGTGTAGGAAAGGTTGGCGGGAGGGAGAGATAGAGAAGAGAGAAAAGATATACAGAATCCGCCAAGTAGGTGGGGTGCGGGAGGGGGAGGGAGATGGGGACATTGTTGATGGGAGATGGGTTCGGGTGGAGGGATGGGTGTTGGAACACTGTAGAACCAAAACTCGAGCATGAGCATATTGCAATTGTATGTCTAAAAAATGGTGTAATAAAATTTAAAAAAAAATATGAGGCAGCAATGAAAACTGAAACTGAACTTTACTTGTTCTATTTTGGTGTTGGGGCCATTTGATGAAAATTACCTGGAGGATGAGGAACCTGCATTTATGTAGTCCAACATTTTGACAAGTCTACAACCAAACTTGAATTAAGGTAGTCAGAAACCAAACCGAATATCTCCTGCAGCAAAGTTTTCACAGTAATGTGCAATAACAGAGCTCTAGAAGTTTTCCAAATACACCTCACTGAGAAGGAAAATTCTCTGTAGGGAAAAAATAATACTAGCTGGAAAGATATTTCTAAATACCCTTATTCTAGGAAGCAGAGAGATTTTGTAACTCCCACGACCATAATACAAGAATTCTGTATTTATAAAACTAGAACAAGAGGCAATAAAGTACTAAATGGTATTGAAGTCACTGGCAAATTCCATGTCTAAGTGGTCATTCTATTCCACATGATCTCTTTCAGGTTGCTGACAGCTACTGGTCACCATGCTGGATCCCACTCTTCATAGTAATAATACATGAATGAGTCTCATAGAATTCTACCCATTCCTAAAAATAACTAAGCTCTCTGGGAGCTGAAGACACTTAGTAAGCAGGCTTGTTTTTAGCCGGCAAACAGACTTATCTCCCCTGGGTCCACATCTGACACGTGAGTACGGTTTTCGCCCTTACAAACAAACATCTCACAGATGTCCCCAGGTACATGCAGTTAGTAGGGGATACTCCTGCTCTTCACCGTGTGATTGACATAACCAGTGCTCTGTTCCCTACTAGTAACTGAATGTAATCCTGAAGCTCTCTCTTCCTTTCAGAGGAACAGCAGTGGATCTCAGTGGTTGTCTTGGGCTGCATGACAATGGCATCTGAACACCTTCAAGGTACTTCCTATTGTGAATCTCCCAGTTTATACTCAGGTATACTTGATCCTGGCACCAGAGCCAATAACGAAGACTAAAGATTATAAAGCTCCTGATCATCAAATGATCCACCTCAAACTCAAAATTACAGCTATAGTCAAGCACTTATGATTGATAAGCTTTCATACACACTAAGAATAGTCAACAGCAACAGTAAAATTAGTGCCATTTGTGTATGTCCACAAAATGTAGGTGCTCTTGAGCTTGATACTGCAACCTATACCAAACACCTGCAACCGGAAATTTCCAGTCATCAGCCAGGCTCTTTGAATTTTAAGGCATAATCAGTGCCAGAAATTTACAGCTGTGAATTTCTGATCACAGCTCAGACAACTTGAACACAGGCCCCTAAAACCCTCCCAACCTTCATAGAGCACCAAAATATATAACAAAGCTAAGTATATACTCCCAATCCATTAGGAGGGAATTTGTTTCCATTTCCTCAGGTCTTTTATTTCTTGAAGCAGTGTTTAGTAGTTTTATTTGTACAGATCCTTTACACTCTTAGTTAAACTGATGCCTAGGTATTTGATTTTCTGTGGCACAATTGTTAATGGGATCATTTTTTTCAATATCCCTTTCTTCTCTTTTGTTATTTTTATATAAGAAAGCCACTGAATTTTAGGTATTGAATTTGTACCCTGATACTCTACTATAGGTATCTATTGTTTCTAAGAGCTTATTGATAGAGATTGTAGGGATCTGTAGGTATAATATCATGTCATCTGCAAATAGTGATAGCTTGGCTTCTTCCTTGCCTATCTAGATGCCCTTAGTGTCCTTTTATTCTCTTGTTGCTATGGCAAGTACTTCCAGTATTATAATGAATAGAAGTGTTGAGACTGAGCAACTTTGTCTTGTCCCTGATCTTGGGGAAGGCTTTCAGTTTTTCCCCATTGAGAATGATACTAGCTGTGGGTTTTTGGTAGATGTCTTTGACTATATTTGTGTAAGAGTCCTTCAATTCCCATTTTATGGAGGGTTTTAATCATGAATGGTGTTGGGTCTTGTCAAATGCTTTCTCTGTGTCAATCGATATGATCATATGGTATTTATTTATTCTTTTATTGATATGATGTTATATGTTGATTGACTTGCAAATGTTGATCCATCCTTGCGTTCCCAGGATGAATCCTACTTGGTCATGATGTATAATCTTTTTGATGAGTCTTTGGATTCTGGTTGTTAGTATATTGTTGAAGAGCTTAACATCTGTATTCATCAGGGAAATTGGTCTGTAGTTGTTGGTTTTTTTTGTCTTGTCTCTGTCTGCTTTGGGTATCAGGTGATATGTACGTTTTAGAAGCTATCTGAGCTTGTTTCTGTTTCTTTCTTCTATTTCCTGACAGAGCTTGAAAAGGACAGGCAGTAAACCCTCCATAAATGTTTGGAAGAATTCACTAGTAGACTCTCGCACCGCCCTGTCTGCATCTCAGGTAGCGTCCCTGGGGTGTGCAGCTGGCCGGGCAGGTGCCTGGGGCTGTGGTAGAGCCCCAGGTCTCGGCAGAAGGTGGAACTACAACCCCCCAGAAGTCCGAGCGGAACCAGAAGTAAACAGTCATTTTGAACTCTTACACCGCCCTGTCTGCATCTCAGGTAGCGTCCCTGGGGTGTGCGGCTGGCCAGGGCGGGCAGCTTATGCGCCACTTATTAATACTAAAACTAGGAAATTCAACACCAAGGGAAGGTAATACCCTCAAGAAAAAAAAGAAACAGTACACTAGAGGAATCTATCCCTGAACACCTCAACACCATGGGAAAACAACGCAGATCCCCAGCTCGAAGAACAGATGAAGGAATCGACCGTGAAGAATCAAAAAAGAATACAGATGTGCATGATCACTCTGACAATGAAAGTAGAGAGGAAATTGGTAGGATGTTTAAGGAGCTCAACGAAAACATTGAGCAGATGTCCAATAAAATACAGGAGAACATAAACGAAGCAGTTGAAAGGGCAGTCAATAAACTAAGAAAGGAAATGAGAGCAGAAATGAGAACCCATGCAAAGAGAAATATTATCGCTTAAAAACTCAGTAGATGAAATGAAAAACACAATCGGGGCTCTCAACAGTAGGGATGACAGCAGCGGAAGAGAGAATCAGTGAGACTGAAGATGAGCTGCAGAAAGCACTCAGAGAACTACATAAGATGGAAAAAGATCGGAAAATGGATCAGCAACAAAACAGAGAACAATGGGATGAAGCCAGGCGGAACAACATAAGAATCATCGGAGTCCCAGAGAGACAGGAAAGTAACCCCAAGGAAATTAAAACAGTTAAAATCATCCTGGCTGAAAAGTTCCCCTAGTTAAAGGATGAAGGCATCCAGATCCAAGAAGCCCAACGCGTACCAGCAAGAAGAGACCCCAATAGAAATACCCCAAGACACATCCTAGTCAAAGTAATGGATGCCATAGACAGAGACAGAATTCTTCAGGCAGCAAGATCAAAGAAGGAAATTGTATACAAAGGAGCATCCATTCGACCTTCAACAGACTTCTAAGACGACACCCTCCAAGACCAAAGGCACTGGTGGGATATAGTAAAAAAACTTAATGAAATGAACGCCTCAGCAAGAATTTTTTTATCCAGCTAAACTCTCACTCAGATTTAAAGGACAGATATACAACTTCTTGGATAAACAACAGCTTAGGAACTTTGTAAAATCAAAACCAACCTAAAAAAGAAGGACGGAATGATATACTATAAGACGAGACATAACCCAAAAGAACAACCAACCTATACAGAAAGATGGCACAAAATCCCATGACAATAATCTCTCTCAATGTCAATGGTCTAAATGCACCACTTAAGAGACACAGAATGGCAAAATGGATCACAAAAATTGAATCCGACATTCTGCTGCCTTCAAGAAACACACCTGAACAATTGGAGCAAAGACAGGCTCAAAATAAAAAGGCTGGAAAACGATCCTTCACTCAAACAACCCATCCAAAAAAGGCTGGGGTAGCCATACTGGTATCTGACAACATAGACTTCAGGCTGAAGAAGGTCAGAAGGGACAGTGAAGGTCACTTCTTAATAGTCAAGGGATGCATATATCAGGAAGAAATCACGCTATTAAACATATATGCACCCAACGAGGGGCCAGCAAAATACCTAAAACAACTACTAATAGACTTCAAAGAAGACATTGACAGCAACACAATTGTAGTTGGAGACTTCAACACTGCTCTATCAACCCTGGATAGATCAAAAAAGATTGAAACTTACCAAGGAAATACTGGCCCTAAAAAGAAGAGATGGAAGAAAAGAGGGCTGGTAGACATATACAGGACATTTCATCCCCAAAAAGCTGAATACACTTTCTTCTCCAGTGCACATGGAACATACTCGAAAATAGATCACATGCTGAGCCATAAATCATACCTCCATAAAATCAAGAAGATAGAAATTGTGCCAACTATTTTTTCAGACCATGATGCACTGAAAATAGAAGTTAATTGTACACAAAAACGGAGACCAATACAAAGTACCTGGAAACTAAACAGCTCACTGCTGAACAACCAGCAACTCATAAAAGAAATCAAAGAGGAAATCCAAAGATTCCTTTGAAACAAATGAGACTGAAGACACGAATTACCAGAACTTGTGGGATACAGCAAAAGCAGTGTTAAAAGGCAATTTCATAGCTCTTCAGGCATTCATCAGAAAAGAAGAAAAAGGCCATCATAAACAGTCTGACTTCCCAACTTAAGATCTTAGAGAATGATAAACAAAAGGAGCCCAACCCAAGCAGAAAGAAAGAAATAATAAAATTTAGAGCATAAATCAATGAGATGGAATGTCAAAAAACAATCCAGAAGATCAACGAAATCAAAAGCTGGTTTATGAAAAAATAAACAAGATTGACAAACCACTTGCAAGACTTGTAAGAAAAGGAAAAGAGAGAACCCAAATAAATAGAATCAGAAATGAAAACGGGGACATCACAACTGAAAACACAGAAATTCAAAAGATCATCAGAGATTACAATGAGAGCCTGTATGCCACGAAACAAAAGAACCTAGAAGAAATGGACGAATTCCTGAATTCCTATAGCTTCCCAAGTCTGCAACAAGAAGATTTGGAATACCTCAGCAAACATATCTCCATCGAGGAAATAGAATCGGTAATCAAAAAGTCTCCCCAAACACAAAAGCCCAGGTCCAGATGGATTCACCAGTGAGTTCTACAAAACCTTTAAAGAGGACCTACTCTCAATTCTCTTTAAGCTCTTCTGGCAAATTGAAGAAACAGAAATACTCCCAAATAGCTTTTATAAGGCACATATCACCCTGATACCCAAAGCAGACAAAGATGTCACAAAAAAAGGAAAACTACAGACCAATCTCCCTAATGAATACAGATGCCAAGTTATCACTATTTGCAGATTACATGATATTATACCTGGAAAACCCAAAACTCTCTACCAAGAGGCTCCTAGAAATAATACATTCTTATAGTAGAGTAGAAGGGTACAAAATCAATACCCAAAAAGTCAATGGCCTTCCTATATGCAAACAACGAAAGAGAAGAAAGGGACATTAAAGAAACTATCCCATTCACAATTGCACCTCAGAAAATCAAATACCTAGGAATCAGTTTGACAAAGAATGTAAAGGATCTCTACAAAGAAAACTAAAAAACGTTACTTCAGGAAATAAAAGAAGACCTGAGGAAATGGAGACACATTCTCTGCTCATGGATTGGAAGGATTAACATTATCAAAATGGTAACACTCCCTAGAGCTTTATACAGATTCAATGCGGTCCCTATAAAGATACCCATGATGTTCTTCAAAGAAATTGAACAAACACTCCTGAAATTTGTATGGAATAATAAAACCCCACGAATAGCTAAAGCAATCCTTGGGGAAAAGAAGATGGGAGGTATCACTTTCCCCAACCTCAAGCTCTACTACAGAGCAGTTGTAATTAAGACAGTGTGGTATTGGTATAGAGACAGACCCGTAGACCTATAGAATAGAACTGAGTATCCTGAAACGCACTCACAAATATACAACCACTTAATCTTCGATAAAGGAGCAAAAAATATTAAGTGGAGCAAAGAAAGCCTCTTCAACAAATGGTGCTGGGGAAACTGGGCAGCTACGTGTAAAAAAATGAACTTAGACCTCCTTCTAACGCCATGCACAAAAGTCAGATCAAAATGGATTCTAGATCTCGATATCAGACATGAATCTATAAGGTACATCGAAGAAAACATAGGAGAAACGCTCTACGACATCGAAATGAAAAGTATCTTTAAAGGCGACACACCACTGACCAAGCAAATGGAAGCAATGATAAACAAATGGGATTATATAAAATTGAAAAGCTTCTACACCTCAAAAGAAACAGTGACCAAGATACAAAGACAATCCACAGAGTGGGAAAGGATATTCACCCAATACCCATCTAACAAGGGGTTAATATCCAGGATATATCAGGCACTGGTAGCAGTCCACAAGAAGAAAACAGCCAACCCCATCAAAAAATGGGGAGAAGAAATGAACAGAAGCTTCCAAAAAGAAGAAATTCGAATGGCCAAAAGGCATATGAAAAAGTGCTCTTCATCTTTAATCATCAGGGAGATGCAAATCAAAACAACAATGAGATACCATCTCACCCCACAGAGACTGGCACACATCCAAAACAGCAAGAACAATCGGTGCTGGCGTGGATGTGGGGAAAAAAGGGACTCTCATCCACTGCTGGTGGGAGTGCTGACTGGTCCAGCCCTTTTGGAAAACAATATGGGCATTCCTCTGAAAGCTAGATATTGAGCTCCCATTTGATCCAGCAATAGCACTCCTGGGAATATACCCTAGAGACCGAAAAACACATAGCAGAAACACTATCTGTATTTCTTTATTCATCTCTGCGCTATTCACTATAGCTAGAATCTGGAAACAACCTAAATGCCCGAGAACAGAGGACTGGCTAAAAGAAACTGTGGTTCATCTACATGATGGAATACTATGCGGCTGTCAGAAAAGATGAAATTATGAAATTTACCTGCAAATAGATGGACATGGAGTCTATCATGCTGAGTGAAATTAGTCAGAAGGAAAAACAGATATAGAATGACTGCATTCATTAATAGGCTATAAATAGATACCAGTGTTTTACTAAATATTGGAAATGGTAATGGCAGATTAAAACTCACCATTGAATATACACAATGAGACTTAAGTGATAAACTCTAAATATCTGCAGGGCTAGCCACAATGTGTAAAATAAGAGGGGAGAGAGATGCAGAGACAGAGAGAGAGATAGAGAGAGAAAGAGAGAAAACTGGGGTATCTGCTATTAAGTCGGCCTGGGGCGGGGGGAGGGGTACATTGGTGGTGGAAATGGGGCACTGGTGGAGGGATGGGTGCTGGAATACTGTATTACCAAGAACCAATTATGAACACCTTTGTAATTGTATGTTTCACGGTGGTATAATAAAAAATTAAAAAAAAAGAGAAGGAAATCCTGCTGTCAATGGGAAACAAGCCTGAGGGCATTGTACTAAGTACTGAAGTCAGAGACAAAGCGAACAGTTAAAGTAGAACACTAATAGGTGGAATCTAGAAAAGCTGAACTCACAGAACAGACCCTTCGTCTGGCTCAAGGGTGCAGATTCCAGTGAGAAGATGAGAACTGGGTACCTGATGCCGGTAAGGTTCCAGCGGACAAAAAAGGCAACCAGGACCAAACAGTGATGAGATAGCAACATTCCACAATCAGAGATCACCTTCTGTGCCCCCCAGCACAAAAGACAGGACTCATGGCCCACCTGGTGCCAGGAAGCTATTGTTGTAGGCAGGCAGACAGAGGGGCACCACATGGCAATAAAAATTCCTGAAGAAGAAATAAAACTGGTCCTTTAGGGATCCAGAGTCACACCTGTTGTCACACAGAACCAGACTTGATAAGACCATATCAACAATGTCAACAATAGATCCTGGGGAATGGAAGGCCAGAGGGAATGTGAAGCCCCTAGGCCACAGGCCCTTCTAATAGCTTTAGCTAATTAAATCTCCTGAGGGAGATGAATCAGCCTTCCCCCCCAGGACCCAGCTCACAGAAGACTCCAAAACATTCCAGTCAAAGAAGACCACTCCCAAAGTCTACTCCTTGGCCACGGGCCCTAGCAACCCTAGGTTGGAAGCCCCATATGAGAGTAACTTTGGGAGAAATCCATAAAAGCCGTCCTGACCAAAGGACAGCCCCAACATGCTGCATGGACACATGCTGCCTAAGCCCATGTGGCCGAGCACATGTGGTGCCTGAGCACGTGTGTTGCCCGGTCTCTCCCCTCTTGAGACGTGTACTTTCTCTCTCTCTTCCCCCCCCCCAAAAAAACCTCCTTAATAAAACCTGTTTTACTTCACTGCTAAAAAATGAGTAGCATGTAGCCTTGATCAATAGACCCGCTTACCCTATACATATAGCCCCGAGCACAGCAGGAGTGATTCCTGAACACAAACCAGGAAGACCCCTGAGCATTGCTGGGTTTTTTTTCTCTTCTTTTTTTTTTTTGGTGTTTTTTTTTTTTTTTTTTTTTTTTTTTTTCATGGTGATATTCAGGAGAAATTGTATTTCTATTGCCCTCTCTAGAGACGTACGGTGCTCGTGCCCCCACAGAAAACACCATTCCACAATTCACAAGGCCTTGAGCTTTCTCCCCCTGCTTTGTCACTTTTTCAAGGGTGGATGGGAACAACCTATATTTAGTTTGTAAATTTAGTTTCATAAAACCTACAAGAGTATATTACAAACACCGGGGGGCGGGGCAAACTACCCTGGTGTTTTTTTTTTTTACTAAAAAAAAAAAAATATTAATTACCATTTTCATTTTTTTTGGGGTTTTTTTTTTTTTTTTTTTTCCAAAACCCTTTTTTTCCTTTCCTCTTATCAAGAAAATACAAAGGGGTTCGGGGGGCGTGCGCGGGCCTCGGGGCGGGGTAATGGATATGATACAGACAGCTAAAAAAAAAAGGAATTCACTAGTAAATCCATCTGGACCTGGGCTTTCGTGATTTTTAATTACTGTTTTAATTTCCTCGATAGTGATAGTCTTATTTAGGTATTGCAGGTCATCTTGTTTCAACCGTGGGAAGTTATAGTACTTCAGGATTTCATCTGTTTCTTCCAGGTTCTCATGTTTCGTTGTATACAGGTTCTCAAAGTAATCTCTGATGATCCATTGGATTTCTGTGGTTTTCTTATGATGTCCTCCTTTTCATCTGATTCATTTATTTGGTTCTCTCTTTCCCTGTCCTTAGAAGTCTTGCAAGTGATTTGTTTATGTTTTCATTTTTTCATAGAACCAGCTCTTGGTTTCATTAACCTTTTGGTTTCTTTTTTTGGGTTTGCAGCGCATTATTTCCTCTCTAAGTTTTATTATTTTCTTCTTTCTTCCCGGGTTAGGCTTCTTTTGTTGGTCTTTTTCTAATATTTTGAGCTGTAAAGTCAGGTTCAGATGTGTTTCTTGTAAGCAACAGGATGTTTGATTCAGTTTTTTAATCCATTTGTCAACTCTGTGATTCTTAATTGGTGCATTAGGGCCATTGACACTGAAAGAGATTATTTTCACATTTTTGACACAAAATATGGTTTCATGGCATCTTTGCGCTTAAATTTCTGCTTTTGGAGTTTGTCTTGTCTTACAGTAGTTCCTTCTGACCTTCTTATAAAGTTGGTTTGAGTCTATGAAGTTCCTGAGCTGTTGCTTATCCATGAAGTTGTGTAACTTGCCTTCAAATATGAATGTCAGTCCAGCCAGGTAAAGAATACTTTTGAGGCCTTCATTTCATTGAGTCTTTTCATGATATCCCACCATTGTTTTTCAGGCTTAGACTTTTCAGTTTTCATCTGAAAAGTCTTCTGTAAATCTGAGGATTGCTCCTTTGTATGTGATTTCTTCTTTGATCTTTTGATTTTGCTGCTCTCAGTATTCTATATCTATGGTTTTTGTCATTCTAATTAAGATGTTCCTTGGAGTATTGTTATTGCCATTTTTTTAGCTGGTATCCTTAGGACATCCTGAATCTGAGAGCAAGTGTTATTTAGTTCAGGGAACTTCTCAGCCATGATGGCTTTTAAAATTGTTTCTTCATCAGGATTTTCTTCTTGCCCTTCTGGGACCCCAATTATCCTTATGTTATTCATTTTGACTTCATCCTGATTATCTCTCATTGTCTGTTCATTAATTTTAAGTCTTTTTTTATTTTCTGCTGGAGGAGAGGAAGGAGGAGAGGAGAGGAGAGGAGAGGAGAGGAGAGGAGAGGGAGAGGAGAGGAGAGGAGAGGAGAGGAGAGGAGAGGAGAGGAGAGGAGAGGAGAGGGAGGGGAGGAGGAGGAGGAGAGGAGAGGAGGAGAGGGAGAGGAGAGGAGAGGGAGAAGAAAACAGGCCAACCCCATCAAAAATGGGGAGAAGAAATGAACAGAAACTTTCAAAAAAGAGAAATTGAAAAGGCCAAAAGGCATATGAAAAAGTGCTCATCACCATTATTCATCAGGGAGATGCAAATCAAAATAACAATGAGGTATTATCTCACACTTCACACCGCAGAGACTAGCATCCATCCAAAAGAGCAAAAGAGAAAGAACAAACAGTGCTGTTTTGGATGTGGGGAGAAAGGAACTCTCATCCACTGTTGGTGGGATTGCCCAATGGTCCATCCCTTTGGAAATCAGTATGAAAATTCCTCCCCAAACTGGATATTGAATAGCCAAAGCAATAGCATGGTGGTTAGGGTGTTTGCCTTGCACCACGACCAACAAGGGTTCGATCCCAGCATCCCATTTTGTTCCCTGAGCACCGCCAGGAGTAATTCCTGACTGCAGAGCCAGTGGTAACCCCTGAGCTATGCCGGGTGTGACTCAAAAAAGCAAACAAAAACAAAAACAAAAACTGGATATTGAGCAGCCATTTGAACCAAGCAATATAATTTTTAGGAATAAACTCTGGAGACTCAAAAACACATAGAAGAATCACTATCTGTCCTTCAATATCCATCACAGCATTATTCATGATAGTCAGAATCTGGAAACAACCTAAATGCCCAGGAACAGTAGACTGGCTAAATAAACTATGGTACATCTATGCAGTGGAATACTATTCAGCTGTCATAATAGATGAAGTCATGAAATTTACCTTCAAATTGAAGGACATGGATATTATCATGCTGGGTGAAATTAGTAAGAATTAAAAGGACAGATATATAATTACTGCATTCATTAGTGGGATATAATATATACTAGTGTTCTACTAATTGTGGGAAATGGTAATGCCAGGCTCGAACTCATTATTGTTGTACATAAAGGGATTAATATGCTAAACCCTAAATTTCTGTAGGGCAAGCCATAATGTGTAAGAAGGGAGAGAAAGGGGAGAGAGAGAGAGAGAGAGAGAGAGAGAGAGAGAGAGAAGCAAAGCAAAAGCATCTACTATAAAGAGAGGCTAGAGGAGGGGGACAGGAATTTGAGGAATTTGGTGTTGGGAATAGGGCGCTGATGGTGGGACGGGTGCTGGACAATGTATGATGGAAACACAATCATGAACATCTTTGTAATTGTATGTCTCACAGTGGTACAATACATATTATAAATATATGTATACATATATAATCTAAATTTTTAAAAGCCTGTTATAAGTCCTTTAAGGTACTTTATTCTAATATAAGTTTTTACTGAAGAGATGTTATGGACAAAAGGTGTGTTTTGATCCATGGACTGAGAAGAAATGCCCTTCAATGCAGAATATTCAGCTATATTATTACCTGGGTTTGGAAGAAGAAAACTGCTGAATCAATAATTAAAGGAATTAGCAGCCATTAAATCATACCTCTAATAAATACATATAACACTTCTATTTAAGGAAAATAAACCCTATTTGGAAATAGCATAAAAATGTAGAGCAGAAGGAATATAATATGAGATTCTCTTATCAAAATTCTATTTCCCTCAAATTTAAGACCATCTAGGACCTCATATGTAAACTTTTTGATTACCTCAAAGCAAAAGCAGAGGAAATAAACATAGACAAACTAAATGTGAATAATCACATCATAGTAGGCAGATATCAAAATATAAAGGATAAGAACAAAATATAAAACAAAAGGAACTTAATTATATGGCACCCAGAATTCACACAGAAAAATGGCAATGAGTTCTTTTGAATCAACAAAATTTTACTAATATCAGTGACCTCAAATACCTGTAGACAATACGGAGACTAGGGGATAGTATTATAGTATGCTGCATAGTGTGCTTTGGATGTGGCCATCTGGGAACCCAGCATTCCGACCCCACTTGGTTCCCTGAGCTTGCCAGGAGTTTTCCCTGAGTGCAGAATCTCTAGGAAGCCCTGAACTCAGCCAGAAGTGGCAAAATAAAACAAAGCAAAACAAAATGTAGAGAATAGCGTAATAGATCTGGAAAGAAAATTCAATCATTTGCTGTTTTGGGAGAACTGCTTGAGTAAGCTACATGCTAAACATGGGCTAAAATGAGTTTGGGAAACTACTGTACAGGTGAAAGGTAGATTTATAAGGTCACAAAAAGTCATCATTATATGAGATAAAATGCACCTTAAGTTAAAATGGTTCTATAAACCCATTTGGAACAGGACTTTTATACTTGGGGAGATAATTAATAACATTTTCAATTTCCATGCTTATGCTTGCCTGTCTAGACTATCTGCTTCCTTCCCATTTAATTTTGGGAGGTTCCATAAGAATCTATTTCTTCTCTATTCTCCAGATGACAGGCTTGTTCATAGGAAGTTCTCATGATGTCTTGAATTTCTGTAATTTCTCCCCTTTCATTTCTCACCTGATTTATATGAGCACTATTTTTTTCCTTCTGAGTTTAGCCAATGGTTAGTTTATCTCATTTAAATTTTCAAAGAACCAACTCCTGGTCTCATTGATTCTTTGTACTACTCTCTTGGCTTCTATAGCATTAAATTCTGCTCTGGTTTTTATTTCCCTTTCTTCTATTAGTTGAGTTTTTATATTAAATGGCTGCTAATAGTGCATCTATCTGCTGCTTATGTTATTTTCCTTACCATGCAATTTGTTTAATGCTATTGGGGAAATAGAAATGCCACATCTCACCTGCCCCAATATAAGAGGCATATGTAGTAATGTTACAAAAGTCTGTGATGAGATACAACTATGCAAGACAGAAAAGTGAAGTCCTAAGTCTGGTAGGTGTGTGGCTGCATATGGTTTCAGGGTGGGTAGGTCTAGGCTCTGCAGAACCTACATGATCTTTTGGCGTGTTGCTTAATTTGGTTGGCTGTTGGGGACTGCCGGTGTCCCCAATAATACTGTTCCCTTCTCCCTCTGAAACCGGCAGGGAATGGATGAAAACTCAGAAATCCAGTGAGCTAGGGCAAAATCTCCCTAGCAGAGAGAGGAGGAGCTACATCTCTGAACCAGAAAGCAGTTCAGAACGTAATTTGTAGGAAATGGCATTAATAACTTTTACCAGACTCGGGATCCCACTAAGGTCCACAATCCATCAGAATAACTCACTTTGGCATTACCTTTAGAGTCAGAGACACGTTAGATTGCCCGGAGGTACACTTGCATGTTTCTGAACTAGGAGAATTGGTTACATTATGGTTGATCCAATGTGGCCAAGTACTCTTGGAATATCTACATGTATGTCCCGCGGGGACCCATGGGAACAGAATATTGATCTGGGGTGAGTGAGATTCATGATAAAACTATTTATGCCATATAAAATTATGAAATCAGTCCAATTCTGCCTGAACTCCCATTGTGTCTACTCTGGAGATTCCCCAAAGGCAGGGACCAGCTCTCACATAAGTTAAGTGTGGCTGGAGGCTAAGGCTCAATAGGGTGTGTCACCCAACAGTTGGCTGATATTTAGTGGAGAAGCTTCACATCCATATTCCTCAGGGATATAGCTCCCTAGTTTTCCTTTTTGTGCTATCTGTATCTGCTTTTAGTATCAGGGTTATGTTTGTTTCAGAGAAACTGAGAGGATCCCTGGTTTGTTTGTTTGTTTTTTGTTCTGTTATGTTTTTATTTTTAGGCCCAGAAATGTCACTTTTTTTCTTTATTTTTTAAATTTAATTTTATTATACCACCATGAGATACATAGTTACAAAGATTTTCATGATTGGGTTTTAGTCATACAGTGTTCTAGCACCCAATTCTTCACCAGTGCCCATTTCCCACCACCAATGCCCTCATTTATGTAAATTAGAATGGCAGAAGTGATGGTGCAAACAATAGTATAATTATGTGTATAATTTCATTGGTTCTCTATATTTGAAGTTGTAAATTGAGAGTGTTGGGCTAGTACTGCAATACTTTTTCTGAATATATTGTTTACTGATGAATACAGATCCGGCACTCATAGTAAGAGGTATGACCTTTTGATACTTTATTTGATTTTCTATTTCTACTATGTCAAGTAATATAAGAATATAAGAAATATAAGATCTTATGTCTTATGTTATGATAAAAATCAAATATAAAATATTTAATAAAAATATTTAAAATAATCTTCATGCACTTTTGAATTATTTGTAATCAAATTTAAGGTGAAATAAACTTTATGTTATAAACACATGTATGTATGCATAAGTGGAAAACAAATATGTAAAGACATGAAAATGTTAATATTAATAAATATTATAAATTACAATATGTTTATTTGAAGCATATTTGAAGCTAATTTCTGTAACAATATAACAAATTCCATACTTGCATATTTTGCTTTCTCAGATTGGGCTAATAATTGAAAATTAAACCCCTTTCACATATATCTTTGTGATGACAAAACTTCATCATCTTCAAAAGAAAGATAAGAATCATGATAAAACATTCGCTAATAAGTATGCAAGTCTTTTGAATGATTTGTCTTTGGTGCCTTTTAGCAAAAAGCTGTTTTGATCCAGAATGTATTGGTGAAGAATTTCCCATGGCTCAGTTGAACTAATTGGATGTGTACACTTTTATTGCAAAGTTGAATAAACCGGTGAATTAATAATACAGAAGGGACTTAGTATATGTAGCAAATATAGAGCTTTGGTAGTGATACTATGATTACCTTCTAAATTTAGCTTTTGAAGTCTAAGTAAAGAAAAATTAAAAGCCAAAATTATAATTTTTCTTTATTATTTTTATTGCCATTGGGTAGCATCTTACAGTAGTGTCAGTGTTTATGCTTAAGGTGCACAAATGTACTTCAACCAATTCACCAATCATATTTGATTCTTTCTGAGATTAATTGTTTGCTAAAGTGGCTGCAGTCAAAAAGTTATTGATAGATTTATATAAAGCATATTTATTACTTGAGTTGATAATTCAAAATCTTTGGTTAATATTATAATCTGTATCCGAAACAGCTTAGTACCCTAAATCTAGTCAATAAATATTTTAGTATTGCTTTTTTTTCTAGTTATCTGAATTCAATAATATTACCATTCTTGAAGCTGTAAAATAGAAAGTGAAAGAATGATTTATGAAGCTTGGCCATGCATAGCAACTAAAAAATCCGTAACTGATGCTTGCAGGATTCTCTTTAATGAAGTACAAGCCGCCAAGACAAGTTTAGGTAAATGAAACCCTGTCACATTATGTTAAATTGAAAGAAATGACAGACATAGTTCAGCAGATGGAGAATGCTTGTGTCAAACAATGTAGTCTAGGTAACTGCACAATGATGGAGCAGATGCATTAGTGTCACTACTATAAACAAATTCATAATACCACATCACATTCATGGAATCTGTTCAAATTAAGCATAACAGCTTCCTTTGTTTAAGTTGTCACTTAGAGTGCTCATGCAGATTATGTTTGTGTGCCATCAATTCCTTTCAAGTATCAAATCCTATTTAGATGGTACTGTTAACCTTAAAACCTCTTGTGTTTTGCCTTTACAATAGTTTCTTAAGGCAATGTCTGAATACTTTATTGAAAATGTTACTTTCAGGGCTATGATTTAAGTGAATGGACTGCCACCCCTTCGTATCTGTTCTTCTCAGCCTGAATGCAAACTAGAATCCTGTATACAATGGATTAAGGGAATTCAGCTGTGTCCCTTAAGCTAAACAATAAGGACTGAGTATATAAATATAAAATGTTTTTGTGAATTCATTTGAGGAGGTTCTGGGGACTGACTTTATTTGTAATGAGTAATTTTTAGGTTCATCTTGGAAAAACACCAGTCTGTCTAGAAGTAGTCAAGGGTAGAAGGAAATTTATTGATTTTTTTTTTTTTGCTTTCAGCATTGAATTTATTTAACAAATTATTAGCGGATCTCTTGCAATCTATAAAGTCTCATAATTCTTGATTTTCTAAAATTACTAATTATACCAACACTGACAAAAATTATACAAACACAAAAAAAAGTAAAACCAAGCATATTGGGAAAAATATTAGAAAAAATCTAAACTTCATTTTTTTACTTTGAATATAGGAATCCTTCCAGAATTTGATAATATCACAAACCAAGTTATGCTCAGAAATGTATGATACATGCTTCCTGCAGGGAACTTGAGAATACATATCTTAAAACAAGATGTGGCTAACTGGACCTTGGTCACAAATCATGATATAATATTTTTAACTGGCATAATGACATTTGACATAGTTTAATTGCTCCATTGTAAACTTAATTTCTGTGAATTTTCTTAATATCTTATCTTTGTGATAATTTTTTAAAATTTTTTATTATACCACCATGAGACAGAGAAAGGAACAGTGTACTAATAATTGTTGGAAATGATAATACCAGCCTAGAACTGAGCATTCAATGCAGGCAAATTTTAAACATACGTTTTCATCTGCCACCCTCCTTGTTATTTATCTGTATTTCTTTCCTTGATATCTATTACAAACAATTCAGGTACAGACAGTTACCAAATTACACCTAGGTTATTTATAAGTAACAGGTAGCTTATTTAGAAGTAGAAATTTCCAAATGCTTTTTATCATGAGTGTGGAAGAAAGTAGAATGGAAAACTTATAAATAATAATTTGCGGGACTGGAGCGATAGTATAGCAGGTAGGGTTGCATGCGGCCAACCCTAGTTCGATTTCCTGAATCCCATACAGTCCCCTGAGCACTGCCAGGAGTAATTCCTGAGTGCAGAGTCAAAAAATAATACCTGAGTATTGTTGGATGTGACCTGAAAAAGAAATAGTAATTTTCATCTGGACTTATAAACAAATGCCTATAAGATATAACAAAAAATACTATTATAAAGTAAGATATTAATTATATTGGATGCCAGAAAAGAATGGATCATCTGACACAGGAAGAAGTAAAGTTACTCAGAATACTTTATTTGTAAATGAAATATTAAATCAAATATAACTGCAATGCTCTAAATTATACTAGTTAGTAAATATAAACTTTGGATTTGCCATCTCACATTTCTCATATTTTTGAAATCTTAACACAGTGAAATCTGTTTGTTAATTACAGTATCCACATCTTCCACAAATGTTTCACTGAATCATTTCAAATAATCAAATTAAAAAGTAACATAGGAAAATGGACCACTATGCAAAGATAGTTGGAAATGATCACTTTGAATAAGAACTACATGCTGAAAATAGGCAAAGGAATGAAGATGATAATCTTTCAGAAACTGTACTGCAAACCATAATGCCCAAAAGGAGAGAAAGGGAGAAGGAGAGAGAGTGAGAGAGAAAGAAAGTGCCTTCCACAGAGACCAGCTTGGGGATGGTGGGGAGAGCACGGCAATAGTGAATCTGGAACATTGTATGCCTGAAATCTGACATGAATAGTTCTGTAACTCTCTAACCCTCAATAAATCAATTAAAAAATTCTTAGTAAACCTCATTGCAAAGTTGCATAGAAGTTCAAGCTCAATGACTCGAATAACGCATAAAGGTTAGCACCAGAGTAGATGCTCACAGTGATTTCAGTAACATCATTGTGAAATATAACACTTATCAGAAGTAGAACTCAATGATCTAAAATTTGATAATTCCATTTGCCTTTATGTTGTAACAAGCAACATATGAAGTAATTTTGCCTGCAAGGTGGAAGTCTGGGGTTATAGGTAGTAAAGTAGGGGTTTTGGTGGAGGAAAGGGCACACTAGTGGTGTGATTGATGCTTGAGTATTTAATACCATAAACAACTGTATTATGATCACTTGATCACTTGACTTCCATTTGATCATCAATTACTCGAGCGGGCACCAGTAACATCTCAATATGTCCTGTCACATGCGAGATAGACCAAGGGAATCTGCCCACTCCAGGAACATAAAAACCTCAAACCATTCCATCAAGTCATGGGAATGAGGTCTATAATTGTTACTGGTATTTGGCATGTCAAATATGACACAGGTAGCTTGCCAGGCTTTGCCGTGCAGGTGGGATAATCTTCTAGCCACCTCAAGACTCGAGCATTTATTGATGAGCATTTATTATGAACAATTTGATAAATCACAGGGATATGATAAAAATAATTTTTAAAATATATTTAGGAAAATGCCAAAAAGGTCACTACACTGAATAATATTTTCAACCTTTCTTATATTTTTATTTTTTTCTTTTTTTATTTTATTTTATTTTATTATTTTTGACAATTACAAAAACGTTCATATTTGGGTTTAAAGCCATACAGTGTTCCAGCACCCATCCCTCCACCAGTGCCCACCTCCCACCACCAATGTCAACCTTTCTTATTAAATGAAGTTTTTACATGTTTTAAGAAACGATAAATGGAAAAAAGGCACAAAATAAAACCCAACCAAAAGATATTGTAGCAAATTAGTTTTATAACATGCTCCATTTATAAATGAAAAGGAAATACATTTCCCTTTGAAGTAGAACACAATACCAATACATACTAATTTTTTGTTTTCATGTTTTTCTCATAATTTTTTTTCTTGCATTTTGGGGGATCGCCTTGGGGCCACACTCAGAGACGCTCAGGAATTACTCCTGACTGTGTTTGGAGGACCGTATGGGATGCTAAGGATTGAACCCAGGTTGCCTCATGCATGGCTGAGAGCCTACCTGCTGCACTATTTCCCCAGCCCTCAGCATACTATTTTTTTTAAAAACATTTTATTATACCACCGTGAGATATACAATTACAACGCTGTTCACGTTTGGAGGTTTCGGTCACACAGTGTTCCAGCACCCCGCCCTCCACCAGTGCCCATCACCCACCACCCATGTCCCCAATTCCCTCCTCCCTCCCACGTCCTGCCTAAATGGCAGGTTCTTTATCTCCTCTCTCTCTCCCTCTCTCTCTTCCTTCTCCTACACATTGTGGGTTGCACTAATACACTTAGAAGCCATCATTTGCATGTTTTTGGTCTGTATTTAATGCTCAGTTCTATGTTGGTATCAGACCTTTTGACATTTATTCACACATGTTCCCTTCTCTATCTTACCTAACCTCTGACTCCCATGCGCTTGTGGTAATCTCCACTTTTGGTAAGATCACCTGGTATATTTATGTCATGCAAATAAATGTAGTCATTCTATGTCTCTCTCTTTCCTTCTGACTAATTTCACTCAACATGATCCTTTCCATGTCCATCCATTTATAGGCAAATTTCATAACTTCATTTTTCCTGACAGCTGCATAGTATTCCAGTATGTAGATGTACCACAGTTTCTTTATCCAGTCATCAGTTCTCGGGCATAATGTTTGTTTCCAGGTTCTGGCTATTGTGAATAGTGCTGCTATGAAAATAAAAGTGCGGATTGTGTTTCCGCTGTGTGTTTTTGGCTTCCCAGGGTATATTCCCAGGAGTGGTATGGCTGGGTCAAAGGGGAGCTCAATTTCTAGTCTTTGGAGGAATGTCCATATTGTTTTCCAGAAAGGTTGTACAAGTCGACATCCCCACCAACAACGTATGAGTCCCCTTTTCCCCGCATCGACGCCAGCACTTGTTGCTTTTACCCTTTTGGATATGGGCCAGTCTCTGTGGTGTGAGGTGATATCTCATTGTTGTTTTGATTTGTATCTCTCTGATGATTAGTGATGATGATTTTTTTCATATGCCTTTTGGCCATTTGAATTCATTCCTTGTCAAAGTTTCTGTTCACCTCTTCTCCCCATTTTTTAATGGGTTTGGCTGTTTTTTTTTCTTATATAGCTGTACCAGTGCCTGATATATCCTGGATATTAACCCCTTATCAGATGGGTATTGGGTGAATATTCTTTCCCATTCTGTGGGCTGTCTTTCTATCTTGGTCACTGTTTCTTTCGAGGTGCAGAAGCTCTTCAGTTTCATGTAGTCCCATATGTTTATATTTTCTTCTAGTTGTTTTGTTAATGGTGTTTCACCTTTGAAGATGTCTTTAGCTTCAGTGTCGTGGAGGGTTTTTCCTATATTTTCTTCAACGTACTTTATGGAATCAGGTCTGATATTGAGATCTTTAATCCATTTTTAAAGTTAAGAGACAATGAATCATAATGCTAACACCAATGTGGTGGTTATGTTTGCATGGTTTCACTAATGTATGTGGCTATATTCTGGTACAGTTGTAGTGACAAAACTATATCACAGAGCCCCCAAGATGCAACAGGTACCCAGGCTGTAAATGTCTTGTGGAGTGTCTAATTCATAACATAACATGAAATTATTCTGTGCTAAATGGTGAATATATGTTTTTCCATTTTATTGGATCAGAATTGACACAAGCCTTTTGAAGCTGAACAAAGGGAGTTCTTATTTTTGCACCTGAATGTCAGCCTTCATTGTATGTTATTCCGTAGAATATTCAAGAATCCAGCTGTGGCCAACTGTCTCCTGAATTATAGAAGCTGAACAAACTTAACCTAGAAGTGTCCAGGCAATTCTACAGGGACAAAGAAGTATAACATATTTTTAATTACAATAAAACTAAACCTGCAAGATTTTCTATAAGTTAGTGGCTGTATAACAAGAATACCAAAAATAGGTAATTACTATGACTTTAATAATGAAATCATTTCAAGTATGAACAATGTTTATGAATGCTTCTGTTTCTCTTTTAATAAGGGAATATTTGTGTTCCCCATATATTTAAATGTTCCGCTAGGAAAATAGTTTAAGTAGTTAAATAATGTAACAAAGTAAAATGTTTCTAATGTCATTTGAACAAAACTATATAGGAAAATTATTAACTTGATGTTGATGCTTGTAACACCATAATCAACACCTACTACTTAATAGAGACATTTAAAACTAGGCAACAATCACTAGTGCATTTTTAAATATGTTATACATTCCTCAGATAAAAGTAGAAATGACAGAAAACTGGTGATTTCAAATTTTTCTACTATTAGCATTTTAACATTTCAGTAATTCACTTACTTTAGCTTTCATAGAAATTCATACATTATTCATTTTCTTTTACCTAGGTGATTTATCTCTAAAATTAATAATTCAGGGGGCTCGAGTGATAGTCCTGCGGGTAGGGTGTTTGCCTTGCACACGGCCGGCCCGTGCTGGCCTGGTTTCGATCCCGGCATCCCATATGGTCCCCCGAGCACCGACAGGAGTAATTCCTGAATGTGGAGCCAGGAGAAACCCCTGAGCATTGCCGGGTGTGACCCAAAAAAGTAAAAAAAATAAATAAATAAATAAATGAAATAAAAAAATAGAATTAATAATTCAGAACCTCATATCACTTTTATCACTTGTCTTCCCGTTGATCATCGATTTGCTTGAACAGGCACCAGTAACATCTCTATATATCCTGTCACATGGTAGTGTAGCCTAAGGGCATCTGCTCACTACAGGAACATGAATTACCTCAAACCATTCCTTCAGGTCATGGGTATGAAGTCTATAATTGTTACTGGTTTTTGGCATATCAAATACAACACGGGTAGCTTGCCAGGCTCTGCTTTGCGGGTGGGATACTCTTGTAGTAGCCTCTCATCTTGTGTATTTATTGATGAACAACAAGGGGAGAGATAGGCTTTTCTCTTGGGTGGACCTCAGACAAACTGTGGTGTCCAGATGTTGAAAATGGCGGGCCTCATGGTGTGGGGGTTCCTCTGGCTTCTTGCGAGGCTCTGCTGGGATGGCAGGCCAAGGCTAGAACCCAATCCCTCCTGGGCTGCTATTATAAGAGATCTTGGGCCTCAAAATACTGTTTCTCATTCTGCACATCAACTCATATATAGTTTTTCTAAAAATTCCCCCTAATCCCAACAATAAGCATTTCCAGTGTGCTTTTCCCTTGTTCTCTTTTAATATAAATATTTTACATTTAAAATTAGAGCAATATAAGCTTATATTTTCCCTTTTAAAATAGTATTTTTAGATATTTATAGTCCTGACCAAAAAACAGACTTACTGTAATGGTGCCTGGTTAATTTCTTTTTTTTTTTTTTTTGCTTTTTGGGTCACACCAGGCAATGTTCAGGGGTTACTTCTGACTCTGCATTCAGGAATGACTCCTGGAAGTGCTGGGGGACCATATGGGATGCCAGGGTTTGAACCCAGGTCAGCTGTGTGCAAGGCAAATGCCCTCCACACTGTGCTGTCCCTCTGACCCCTGATTAATTTTTACATCAAATATTATACAAATTTAACAAACACTCATTTCATCTATTGTAAGATTTTTTGTATTTTAAAAAAATTTATTTCAATATTTTAATTGTGCATATCATGCCTATGCCTATGTTCTTTGTGTTAGGATAGCACGTTTAGGTTTAGCAACAGGGAGTTAAAAGAATAAGGAATATAGAAACATTGATACTTAGAGTAAATAATTTCTTACTTTTGAGAAAAGGGTGCAGTTATGCCCAGATGTGCTCAAGAGATGCTCCCATCTTGTGACTTGCAGCCAGAGGTGGTCAGGGCCCACACAGTGCTGGACATTAATCCTATTGCAAAGCATGTGATGTTTCCAATTTAGCTATTTCTCTAATTCCAGGAAAACTTTTCAATCATTTTTCTCATATTTATTTTGAGAAAACTAATTTAGCATGTATAGCACTGGGATGTTTTCCCTAAATTCACATGTAGATTTCTTATTTACCATATAGAATTTGAGAGGGTGCTTTAGCCAGTAAATGAGTTTCTATAAGGTTATTAAGTTGCAGTTCCAAGTATAATTAGATCCTATCAAATATAAGCAGAGGACAGAACTCCTAAGTCCCATAGGTGAACGTAAGCAGGTCATCTATAAACCAGGAAGAATGCCAAACTCAGCAAACAAATTATTCTATAACTTGTATTTGGACTTCAGTCTTTAACACTGAGAAACACAATTTAATGTGCTGATGCATGTTACAATTTTGGCAATTAAACCAAATTTAACTGTGAGATATCTGAGGCACTTCTAGTGTCAACATATTAAGGCATCTAGTCTATGTGAAAACCAAGACATGGTCAAGTCCTGCTCATTTTGAGATGATCTTTCTTTGTAGTTCTGTTGAATTAATGTTTTTAAATAGCATGTTTTTAAAAACATTCGCCCCTAATGTTTTTAAATAGCACGCTAGTTTACCAGTATATTATAGCGCCACCCTCGAGAACATCATGCAGCAATTAGAATGGGAAGGAATGGGAGTGAAGATAGATGGTCGGCAACTACACCACCTCCGCTTCACTGATGATGTTGTTCTAATAACACCGAACATTAGCCAAGCAGCACAAATGCTGACTGACTTTTACCGAGAATGTGGAAAGATAGGTCTACAGCTGAATCTAAAGAAAACTATGTTCATGAAGAATGAACTAGTTCCAGAGGCCCCATTCACTCTCAATGGAACAAACATCTCTGAATGTAGCAGTTATGTGTATCTAGGACGAGAAGTCAACATGATGAACGACCTAAAACCTGAGCTGAGCAGGAGGAAGAGAGCGGCATGGAATGCCTTCAAAGGCATCGAAGAAATAGCTAAAAGGACAAAGAACCTCTGGCTCCGGGCACATCTCTTTGACTCCACCGTTCTCCCTGCATTAACATACGCCTCAGAGACCTAGGCCCTACGAAAGCAGGATGAGAATGCTATTCGGTCTCCCAGAGAGGAATCGAAAGAGCTATGTTTGGACTATCACGCCTCACTCAAGTGAGAGAAGGAATCGGAGTTCTGACCTCCGTCGCTATTCCAGAATCAGGGATGCTGTCTCGTTTGCCAAGGCATCGAAAATCAGATGGGCTGGACATGTAATGCAATTTGGAGACAACAGCTGGACTAGAGCCATTACCGACTGGATCCCACGGGATGTCAAAAGATCACGTGGCCGCCCACCTACAAGATGGTCAGACTTCCTTGTAAAGACCCTGAAGGAACGGTTTGAGGTTCTTCATATTCCTGAATCAACCAGATGCCATTGGGCTACATTGGCACGTGATAGGGTCCAATGGAAATGTTACTGGCGCCTGCTCGAGCAAATCGATGAATAACGGGATTCAAGTGATCAAGTGATTATAGATTAATGGAAAACTTGCACCTGTAGTTGAAGACTAACTCCTATTGTTATAGGTTCACCTATAAGACAATGAATTAATTCATTAGATCTCATAATGGAGTTTCTCGTGATGAATGTAAATTTGGTAAGATGATATTAGGCAAGATTCAAGTCCTTCAGGAAAAAATAAATTTGAAAATCTCATATCATTTCTGACATATCAGAAATGATATTATCATTTCTGATAACATCAATGAATGTTACTAAATGTTATTTTGCCAAAAATACTAAATGACATAGAAATATTACAACCTATTTAATAACCCTGTGATTAAAGGCTTAGAGTAAAATCAACATGGAATGCCTAAGTAAATAATATAAAACTTGAAAAATTACATAAAAAGAAGGTATAAACTATGATAGGCATTTACACCCTTAGAACTATTGAAAGAAAAGTAAAGATATGACTTCAAGTGGGAGAAAGTATTACTGTGTTTATATAAAATGAAAACTAAGCAATTTCTTTATATATTTATAAAAAAGTAAAGTGATATCTGAATACCAGATAAGTAATCTAGAAATTAAGAGGGCAAAAGAACAGGTATAGACTAGGAACAATATGAGATTTTTTTAAATTAAGTGTTTAATTTCTAATAGCTAATGTAATTTTAGTTGTTGATTTCTTTGAGTCTGGTTCAGTATAATAAAAATTCTTTTTTTAAAAATTGTGCCTTACATATACTCAGGGAAAATCTGAAATCTCATTTTTAAACACTTAGACAAGAATGATGTACTGTGAAATACATAGGGCTTTAATAAAAAACAAATTCTGTCAGAGTGCTCACAGATATCTTTCTATTGACAGAATAATGGGTTAGTAAATCAAAGAGAAGCATTAGATGCAATTTATCTTGACTTTAGAGAGTTTGATTCGGTCTTGTATGAAGTATTAATCAAGAAATGGGCAAAAGTGGCCTGAAGGTCTCACTGCTATTAAGTAAATCAGCATCTGTTCCATTTAGCCAATCAAAGGCACTCAGAATATTGCTGTTAATAGTTCAACATGTCTGAAGGTATAGAATACACTGATGCTTATGCAATTAATACTTCAATATAGAAAATAAATGGAAATTAATATCTGCCATTTTATAATAAATGTCAGCATTAATGTAAAATTACATTAATATAACTTTGCTGCTATGCTTCCCATATCTAAAAGATTTTTATATTACATCATTTAAAATATTAGAAGACAAAATAATTTCATTAACTTAAAGAAGTATAAAGCCATCAATGAAAATTATTGATGCATTAAAATGTCCACACAGCATTTTTTGCATGTCAGAAATAATCAAGAGCAAACAGCATTACTAAGTTTTAGTGATGTGTCTGGAATTTAATATACATCTTTCTAAATGCAAGCAAACACAAAAGTACTGTCAGAAATTTTCCAAACTTTAGATATTCACATATATACAGAATATAGCCACGAAAGTGTAGCATACAATTTTTTAAATATGGAATTTAGCTTCTTTGAAAGTGAAGATATTCCAATATATCCCTACAATAAGCATTTTTGAGAACCAGAATAGAAATATGATAGAATAGTATGAAAAGAGTATATTCAGAAAACTGTAACAAAACTATTTCTGCTTTTTTAAAGATGAGAAGGGCCACGGAGTATAAAAGAAAACAAAAAAGAAAGCAGGACACATCATTTTAGAAATGGTATTGGATTAGTGAATGACTTTGAAGAGTTCCCATGTAGTGGGTTATGTATATGGGGGATGAAGTATTTGAGGAGTTTGGCCAAGTAAAGAATAAAAGCAACTTAGTCAAAATGGGTCACAAGTAAGTATACTACCTTAAGAGATCAAAAATGTCTCTTAGTGGGCCGGAGCAATAGCCCAGGGGTAGGGCGTTTGCCTTGCATGTGGCCGGCCCATGCTGGCCTGGGTTCAATCCCCGGCATCCCATATGGTCCCCCGAGCACCGCCAGGAGTAATTCCTGAGTGCAGAGCCAGGATTAACCCCTGAGCATTGCTGGGTGTGACCCAAAAAACCAAAAAAAAAATGTCTTTTAGAAAACTGTAAGTGATAGAATAGGGATGACACAGGGGTTAGTAAGAATCAAAATGACTCTTGCAAGATGTTTTTGAAAAAAAATCAATGAAATTAAAAGGACTGAATTTATCTTTGGAATATTTAGACAAATTTACAGAGGACATTGTTAACACAGGAGAGCTCATCATTTGTTTTTAAAATTCCATGAATATTGCTTGGATATGAATTTAATAGAAACAGCTGAGAATAGGGCTGGCAGACTATTTTAGAGTACACAAAGTTTAATAATGGTTGCTCTATTTTCTTAGGGCCTCTAACTTAAGAATTAGAAATTATGAAGAGACAAACCTTTTCATAAAACAGATGAATACAAATTTCCAGATTCTGGCTCTTGAGACTTGTATTGCAGCCAACTTAGATGTTCAGGTGGCATTTGTGCTGTGTGTTTTTGGACCCCCAGAAAATATTCCCACAAGAGGTATTGCTGAGTCATATTGAAGCTAAATTTCTAGCTATTTTGAGGAATGTCCAAATTGCTTTCTGAAGAGGCTGGACCAATGGGCATTGAACCAACAATGAAGGAGAGTTCATTGCCTATCACATCACCACCACTAGTTACTCTTGCTCTTTTTCATGTGTGCCAGACTCTGTGGTGTATGTAGGATGATATCTAGTTATTTTGATTTGCTTCCTCCCTGATAAGAGTATGAGAGAACAGATGACTGATCAAAGTATTATGACATATTTGCACAATGGAATTCTATGCAGTTATTAGGAAAAATGAAGCTTTAAATCACTTATCACTTATTTTCCCATTGTTCATTGACTTGCTTGAGTGGGCAACAGTAACATCTCCGTTAGTCCCTGTCACATGCAAGTGGGGACCAATGGCATTGGCTCGCTCCAGGAACACAAAGAGCCTCATACCATTCATTAAGGTTTTTGACAAAGAAGTCTGACCATCTCGTAGGTGGACGCCACGTGTTCTTTTCACATACCATAGAATTCAGTTGGTAACAGCTCTAGTCCAGCAGTTGTCCAAAATCACATTATGTGTCCAGCACATCTGATTTTCATCATCTTTGCAAACAAGACAAAGACCCTGATTCTTGATCGTTGACGGAGGTTGGAGCTCTGGATCCCTTCTCTCACTTGAGTGAAGCATGACACTGTAACCATAACACTTTCAATTTTCTTTGGGATATTCAAGTAGCATTCATATCCCTGTTTTCATAAGGACCAGGTCTCTAAAGCATATGTTAGTACAGGAAGAAAGGTGAAGTCGAAAATAGGTGCCCAGTCAAAGTCCCATGACAATAATCTCTCTCAATGTCAATGGTCTAAATGCACCAGTTAAGAGACACAGAGTGGCAAAATGGATCAAAAAAATTGAACCCGACAATCTGCTGCCTTCAAGAAACACACTTGAACAATCGGAGCAAAGACAGGCTCAAAATAAAAGGCTGAAAAACAATCCTTCACTCAAACAACCCATCCAAAAAGGCTGGGGTGGCCATACTGGTATGCGACAACATAGACTTCAGGCTAAAGAAGGTCAGGAAGGGACAGTGAAGGTCACTTCTTAATAGTCAAGGGATGCATATATCAGAAAGAAATCACACTATTAAACATATATGCACCCAAAGAGGGGCCAGCAAAAATACCTAAAACAACTACTACTAGACTTCAAAGAAGACATTGACAGCAACACAATTGTAGTTGGAGACTTCAACACTGCTCTATCAACCCTGGATAGATCAACAAGATTGAAACTTACCAAGGAAATACTGGACATAAAAGAAGAGATGGAAGAAAGAGGGCTGGTAGACATATACAGGGCACTTCATTCCCAAAAGCTGAATACACTTACTTCTTCAGTGCACATGGAACATACTACAAAATAGATCACATGCTGAGCCATAAATCATACCTCCATAAAATCAAGAAGATAGAAATGTGCCAACTATTTTTTCAGACCATGATGCACTGAAAATAGAAGTTAATTGTACACAAAAACGGAGACAAATACCAAGTACCTGGAAACTAAACAGCTCACTGCTGAACAACCAGCAAGTCATAAAAGGAATCAAAGAGGAAATCCAAAGATTCCTGGAAATAAATGAGACTGAAGACACTAATTAGCAGAACTTGTGGGATACAGCAAAAGCAGTGTTAAGAGGCAAGTTCATAGCTCTTCAAGCATTCATCAGAAAAGAAGAAAAGGCCATCACAAAAGTCTGACCTCACAACTTAAGATCTTAGAGAATGATAAACAAAAGGAGCCCAACCCAAGCAGAAAGAAAGAAATAATAAAACTTAGAGCAGAAATCAGTGAGATGGAATGTCAAAAAGCAGTCCAGAAGAACAACGAAACCAAAAGCTGGTTTTTTGAAATAATAAACAAGTTTGACAAACCACTTGCAAGACTTGTAAGAAAAAAAAGAGAAAACCCAAATAAATAGAATCAGAAATGAAAACGGGGATATCACAACAGAAACCACAGAAATTCAAAAAAATCATAGGAGATTAATATAAGAGCCTGTATGCCATGAAACAAGAGAACCTAGAAGAAATGGACAAATTCCTGAATTCCTATAGCCTCCCAAATCTGCAACAAGAAGATTTGGAATACCTCAACAAACCTATCTCCATCGAGGATATAGAATCTGTAATAAAAAAGTCTCCCCAAACACAAAAGCCCAATCCAGATGGATTCACCAGTGAATTCTACAGAACCTTTAAAGAGGACCTACTCCCAATTCTCTTTAAGCTCTTCCAGCAAATTGTAGAAACAGAAACACTCCCAAATAGCTTTTACGAGGCACATATTACCCTGATACCCAAAGCAGACAGAGATGTCACAAAAAAAGGAAAACTACAGACCAATCTCCCTGATGAATACAGATGCTAAGATCTTCAACAAAATACTAGCAAATAGAATCCAAAGAGTCATCAAAACGATTATACACCATGACCAAGTGAGATTCATCCCAGGATTGCAAGGATGGTTCAAAATCTGCAAGTCAATCAACATAGTATGTCATATCAACAAAAAGAAAAATAAAAACCATATGATCATATCAATAGATGCAGAGAAGGCATTTGACAAGATGCAACACCCGTTCATGATAAAAGCTCTTTGCAAATGGAGATTGAAAGAACCTTCCACAATATAATCCAGGCCATCTACTACAAACCCACAGCGAGCATCATTCTCAATGGGGAAAAACTGAAAGCCTTTCCCTTAAGATCAGGGACAAGACAAGGCTGCCCACTCTCACCACTTCTCTTCAATATAGTACTGGAAGTACTTGCCATAGCAATCAGGGAAGAAAAAGACATTAAGGGCATCTGGATAGAAAGGGAAGAAGCCAAGTTATCACTTTTTGCAGATGACATGATATTATACCTGGAAAACCCAAAACTCTCTACCAAGAGGCTCCTAGAAATAATACATTCCTATAGTAGAGTGGCAGGGTACAAAATCAATACCCAAAAGTCAATGGCCTTCCTATATGCTATCAGCAAAAGAGAAGAAGGGACATTAAAGAAACTATCCCATTCACAATTGCACCGCAGAAAATCAAATACCTAGAATCAGTCTGACAAAGAATGTAAAGGATCTCTACAAAGAAAACTACAAAACGTTACTTCAGGAAATAAAAGAAGACCTGAGGAAATGGAGACACATTCCCTGCTCATGTTTTGGAAGGATTAACATTATCAAAATGGTAATACCCCCTAGAGCTGTATACAGATTAAATGCAGTCCCTATAAAGATACCCATGATGTTCTTCAAAGAAATTGAACAAACACTCCTGAAATTTGTATGGAATAATAAACCCCCACGAATAACTAAAGCAATCCTTGGGAAAAACAAGATGGCAGGTATCACTTTCCCCAAATTCAAGCTCTACTACAGAGAAGTTGTAATTAAGACAGTGTGGTATTGGTATAGAGACATACCCGTAGACCTATGGAATAGAATTGAATATCCTGAAACACACTCTCAAATATACAACCACTTAGTGTTCAATAAAGGAGCAAAAAATATTAAGTGGAGCAAAGAAAGCCTCTTCAACAAAAGGTACTGGGAAAACTGGGCAGCTACGTGCAAAAAAAAATGAACTTGTACCTCCTTCTAACGCCATGCACAAAAGTCAGATCAAAATGGATTATAGATCTCAACATCAGACATGAATCTATAAGGTTCATCGAAGAAAACAGGAAAACGCTCTACGACATCAAAACTAAAAAGTAAAAGACGACACACCACTGACCAAGCAAATGGAAGCAAAGATAAACAAATGGGATTATATAAAATTGAAAAGTTTCTGCACCTCTAAAGAAATGGTGACCAAGATACTAAGACAATCCACAGAGTGAGAAAGGATATTCACCCAATACCCATCTGACAAGGGGTTAATATCCAGAATATATCAGGCACTGGTAGCACTTCATAAGAAAATAACAGCCAACCCCATTAAAAAATGGGGAGAAGAAATGAACAGAAGCTTCTAAAAAAGAAGAAATTCGAACGGCCAAAAGGCATATGAAAAAGTGCTCTTCATCTTTAATCACCAGGGAGATGCAAATCAAAACAACAATGAGGTAACAGCCCACACCAAAGAGACTGGCACACATCCAAAACAGCAAGAACAACCGGTGCTGGCATGGATGTGGGAAAAAGGGACTATCATCCACTGTTGGTGGATGAGGAGTCCAACTGGTTTAGCCCTTTTGGAAAACAATATGGGCATTCCTCTGAAAACTAGACATTGAGCTCCCATTTGATCCAGCAATAGCACTCCTGGGAATATACCTGAGAGACCGAAAAACACATGGCAGAAACACTATCTGTACTTCTTTATTCATCTCTGCACTTTTCACTATAGCTAGAATCTGGAAACAACCTAAATGTCCAAGAACAGACTACTGGCTAAAGAAACTATGGTTCATCTATACTATGGAATACTATGCAGCTGTCAGAAAAGACCGAAATTATGAAATTTACCTGCAAATGGATGGACATGGAGACTACATGCTGAGTGAAATTAGTCAGAAGGAAAAGGACAGATATAGAATGACTGCATTCATTAATAGGATATAAATAGATACCAGTGTTTTACTAAATGTGGGATATGGTAATGGCAGATTAAAACTCAACATTGAATATACACAAAGAGAATTAAGTGATAAACTCTAAATATCTGCAGGGCTAGCCACAATGTGTAAAACAAGAGGGAGAGAGATGCAGAGAAAGAGACAGAGAGACAGAGAGAGAAAGGGAAACAGGGCTACCTGCTATTGAGGCAGCCTGGGGGTGGGTGGGAAGGGGTGAGGTACATTTGTGGTGGAAGTGGGGCACTGGTGGAGGGATGGGTGCTGAATACTGTATTACCAAGGACAAATTATGAACACCTTTGTAATTGTATGTCTCACGGTGGTGTAATAAAAAAAAAAAAAATAGGTGCCCAGAGCCAGAGGTTCTTTGTTCTTTACCATTCCTTGATGCTCTTGAAGGCGTTCCATGCTGCCCTCTGGATGGCAAAAGAAAATCACCCTTAGTGAAATGAAACAGAAGTTGAGGGACTCAGAATGATTGCACTCATTTGTGGAATACAAAAATTTAAAAAAGTATGAGAATCATTTTACTGATGAGAATCATATGCAAGAACAGTAGAAACAAGTACCAGGAGGAATGGCCCACGAATGGAAACCTGGCTCAAGTGCTGGGAATTGAAGTCAGTTGTGATAGGGAAGGGACCACTATGACAAAAACATTTGGAAATGATCACTCTGTAGAAGCACTGTGTGCTTAAAATAGGTAAAGGAAAGAATATAACCTTTCCATATCTGTATTGCAAACAATATGCAGAGAGAAAGACAGAGAGACAGAGAGAGAGAGGGAAACAGAGAGTCAGAAGGAAAGTGCCTGCTGCAGTGACAAGCAGTGGCAGGAGGGGCAGTGGCGGGAGGAAAACTGGACATTGGTGGTAGGAAACTTACACTGATAGAGGGATAGGTGTTGGAACATTGCATTCCTGAAACCCGATATGCACAGTTCATTAGTCACATATCTCATGGTGCTTCAATTATAAAATATATGATTTTCAAAATAAATTTGAAAAGCAGATGTATACTAACTATTAAAATATTTTACTCTTTATTTAATGGTACTTCATTGCAATAATTATTTCTCTCCTAAATCCAGTACTTCAGAAGTGCCTTTAATGGGGAGGAGATAGATATTAGTGCAGAAAACTCCAAATTGCCATTTTCACCTAGTGCCTTAAAATTTACATTTTTAGATATTAACCTTTTAATACTCTGTCACTTGTACTTGGTTTACTTTTAATATACCTGTTTATACTGACTTCTAAAATTTCATTGTGTAAGTCTGGATAAAAATTGTACTTACTACACACATTTGGATTTACTTAAATATGTTTCCTTAAACTGAGCATTTTTGTTGACTGCTGTGCTATGTTCATGTAATATCTTTCCATATTACTCCGCTTTAATTTTTTGACTGGTAATCATTATATATATGATTTTAAAGTGACAAAATGTATTTAAATATAGTAATCTTAATGTATAATTGTTTTATCACATGAAATTAAAATATCATAAAAAATATTTTTCTTGAACTAAGGGGACACCTTTATTTTTCATTTAGTGTTAAAATTACTTTCTTATTTATATATCAACAATAATAGACTATTTTTACATTAAACAGTCATTTGAATACATAAAAGTAATGGCCCAAAAGCACTATAATCCTTATGGAAAAAACACCTAATGGTCTACTGAAATTTTCTTATCTATCTGTTTTAATTAAAATTTTAGTTAATTATTTATTATTGTATATTTTCTGTACCAGGAAAAGAAGATGTGGAGGTTGATAGACATATATAAGCTTATTTACATATACACATCTGGGAATCCATGATATTCTTAAATTTTGAGAAAATATATTATAGACATAAATCTATTTTTTTAACTTTGTGCTTTCTCTTCCTAGAATTAATACTGTATGTGACGCTCTGTGCAATGCTCTCCTATATTTCTTATTGCTAAGATACGCTTCCTTTACCTAGCTCAGCTTGATTTTTTTTATTTATTCATTTTTAATTTTAGTTTTCCATTACATAAAGTTTAGTTTTTCATTACATAAAGTTGTTTCTGATGATTTGTTACAGACATTCAATATACAACCACCTATCCCACCACCATTACACCTACCCATCATCATTATTTTTAATTTTCCAAAGCACTTCTTAAGCCTGCTCCAAGAACAGCTCCTCAATAATTTATTCGATATTGTTTGTTATAATTTTTGTAAAGAAGGATCAAAAAATGTTCATTCAGAAGAAAGTTGGTGAAGATTGTATATCTCACCAGAGTACTCCACGACTTGTATAAATATGACCAAGATTATAGGCTAAGCCTTCTGTGTTGATATTTTATTAATCAGAATTGAATGCCTTCTACATTACATCCCATCCAAAGTGGTATGCTACTCCTGGTTTATCGGTGTTGTAGAGTTTGTGGTGTGCCTGAAGTCCAAAAGTTTTAACTTGGATAAACATCTTGTGTTAATATTTTTACTGGGTGGGTAGGTTTCAGTTTGTGGTATGTGTGTGACTGCATGACTTCTAAAGTACACGCAGATGGGGGTGGGTAGGTAGTCCCATCTGGACTCCATGAAAGCCCTGGTATTTCAGTCACAAAACCTGCATACCTGACTTTTCAACAGATTTAATTTATGAGTGACGTTCGACCCAAGGAGTGGAATCTGGTTGAGAGCTTGGCAGCAGTTGTGGAGCATTCAGTTTTTAGTTGCAGGGGAAAATCTGTTTAAGAGGTTGTTGGGTATCACCTACTTCCATCCCTGGACTACTCAGCCAAGTCAGCATGATTTCTAATAGTTTGAAATTAAAAGCTCTATTCTGGTTTGACCCAGAAAGCTTTGACATTCAAAATCTGAGTAGTTGGAGTGACTCTGACAATATATTCTGAATTAATTGGTAAATTTGTTTATAATGAAGGATAGGGATAACTTACTGGGCTTTTTTCCTATTAAAATGATATCTATGTACTTTAAATAAATAAGTGTTAATAAAATAGCTGGAATTAAAATGCATTCAGATTGAATAAATGGCATAGCCTCTTCAGTTATTCTAGTGACAGAAATATAATTCCTTCTGGAATGAATTGAGCTTAAAATGATTTTATTAAGAGTTACCACATGAGTCAATAATCCTCCACTTGGGCATATGGCCATGAGAAACAGAAACATTTCCCTCATATGACTAGTACATGAAAGTTTATTGCATTATTATTCATAATACTCATAATATATAAATAAATCAACTGTATAAGTAACATATGGCAAACAAAAGGAGCTAACACTATAAAAATACATTACATTTTGTTTTTTACCATGAAAGAGAATGTAGTTCTGGTGCTGTAAAGACACAAAATGTAAAACTTAGTCTTTCAAATTAATGGGTCTTAAAATTTATATGTTAAGGAACCATGGGGATAGTACAATGGGTAGAGCACTTGCTTGGCATTCAGGCCAGCCAGGATTTATCCTCGTCCACATACAATCCCTTTAATATCATCATGAATGATCTCTGACTGTAGAGTCAGGTTTTAGATCTGAAAAACATCAAATATGGCCAAAGGCAAAAGAAAATAAAATAATGTGCTAAAAAATCGATCACTAGAGACTACATATTTTATTCATCCATATGAAAAATGCCAAAGAGTAAAATTTATAAAACCAGTATACTTATACAGAAATAGTTATTGGGCTGGAAGTGTAGCTGGAGAAATACAAAGTATAAAATTCTTAGGAGAGTGTTATACATTTTTTAATTATTTTATTTTTTCAGAAAACTTCCAAGCTGTGCAAAGGTTCCATCAGGTCAGTACTCAAAGGGATTGGGACAATCAGGGCTGATGAGTCAAAGCTTGGATCTGGCTCTGAGGTTCTGATTCAGACTGGTGATGTTGAAGGTAACAGATCGCATCCTGATGATACTCAGGGTCCATGTGCTGCTAGAGTTTAGGTCAGTTCTCTGCATATGAGAAGCTTATACACCTTACTTTGGCACTAGCTCCAAGGCCCTGAGATTTGTTTTTATAAAATGCCTTGATATTTAATGCAGTTATGACTTCTCATATCTAAACAAACATAGAAATTTACACCTGAAAGACAAATTATACATGAAAATTTTATTTCATTAAAATTCTTTAAAAACTACGCAGTCTGTGAAAAATTTTGTCACTGAAATTCAGAGAATAGAAGAACTACAAAACTCAGCTGATTTTTCATTAGTTTATAATTGTAATGGTGAGTGGTGATATGGAAAGGTCAAATTTCAATTATATGTGTAAACTGTGGAAACTTGAATATACCTAGATAGGCTGGTAGATGAGAGTGAGCAGGGGAAAGACCAGTGCATTCAGACACAAGGTACAAAAGCAAAGAGCATAAATTTGTGGATTCAAGGGAACCCATCAAGTGTGTTTTTCAAAAGTAATTTTGAATAATTAGTTTAACCAACAATAATTGTAATGTGAGATAGAAGCTGATATGAGAGATATGAAAGATATCTTTCATATTAGATGACTCAAAGGCCATGTATTAACTAATAGGTATTCTGAATAATGATTAAGGACAATACTGGAAGTTATTAAGCTATATGTGTTAATGAGAGATCTCTGTAGGTTGGGGATATAGAGATGAGACTACAGAAACTAGACTCATATTCATTAATTTTGCATTCCACATATTTAGCATAGGATATACAGAGGACTAGAAGGAGACAAACCGTTGGGAGTCAAACATGCAGTGGGTGTTTCTAGGTGAGGTGAGAAAAAAAGCAAAGTATGTATGAGAAAGAAATTCAGCCTTCCTGACTAGACAAGATGGCAAGATCTTATCAGACTCGGAGAAACAGAAAATCCTGCTTTCTGTCTGCACTCCAAGCAGTGCCCATTAGACTATATCTTACACTAGCTACAGCCAACAAAGGAAATGTGGTGCAGAGAAATGACCTAGGATAGCAAAGTCTGTTTCTGCATTGTGAAAACAGTGTCACTAGGGAAGTCTGCATCCTACCTCTATTGGGGAGACAGCCTGCCAGACCACCCTGTGTATCTGTCAACAGGCAGTATCCATAAGACCTTAGCATATCCCTTTGATCTTCTTTCATCATCATCATCTCCTCCTTTTTGTTTAGACTATGAATTGTCATGTTTAGGCCAACATGACAAACAAAGTGCCTGTAGAATCTTATCCCACTTCTTATTCTGTTTGAACATATAAGATAAGGCCAAGGACAGCTATAGCCAAGATATGCACTCCCATACCTGAAGCTCCTATAAGTCCTAAAGTCCCTTTATGCTAGAAGTAGAGTTAAGAAAGCCAATTCCATAAGCCAAATCCTGCCAAAATGAAACAGTGGTTACATCAGAAAGATGATTTGAAAAAGTATCATGAATTTTGCTTTGTAAGACGTTGGTGGAAAGTGGATCAAAGTATATGCTAAGGTCTGATGGATAGAGCCTGTTGACAGAAACAGGAAGGGTGGGGGTGGCAGAAGAGAAACTGGGACACTGGTGGTGGGAAATACACACTGGTGGAAGAATGGGTGTTGAAACATTGTATGCCTGAAATCCAATGTGAGCAGCTCTGTAACTTTCTCACAGTGATTTAATAATAAGAAAATAAAAAATAAATAAAAAATAGAATCAGTTCAAAAGTCCTGGCTTAATTTTCCACTCTGATTGGCAATAAGAGAACTGACCAGAATCTTAGTTGCCATATCTTTGCTCTTGCCCTGTGGCTAACACACTGAGGCATATTGTGGCAAAAGTGTATATATACTATATAGAGTTTATTATTTAAACTTGTTTATTATTTAAACTTGTTTTTGTTATTTTCATTTCAGATATGTGTTCTCTGTCTCTGTTTTATAAACACCTAATAGAGACATTTCATATATTATCAAAATGTACTTATGTAGTTACAAATGTTCTAAGAATTGTATTCAGGGAATTATGAAATAATTCTGTGAAGATTCATTTCTTCTTAAGGTTATTCCATCCAACCCTTTTTGAAAACACAATAAGAAATCCCTGCAGTTTAAAAGACAATATATTATTTAATCTGTATATTGAAAGGTTTTGTGTCTGGAAATTCATATCCCTGGTTTTCTACATCTAGAGTAATTTATAGGAGTTAGTAATTGTCAAAGAATTGAGGTCCAAAAAAAAATGCCTTCCTATACAATTGATAAAGCAAAGGAAAAGATGCAGGGCAATTTTTGTTGGAAGGTATTATTCTAATAATAAGAAAATAACTACTTTCCCTAAATTAAGAAATAAATCTATAGTGAGACTTAAAACAATTAAGCCAAATAGGAAAGATAGTGTATATTGCCTTATTATAGTGTGTGCATGTTACTTACTAAATTCAACCTCTTTTAATCCTATTAGTTTCAAACGTGCCTCCCATTAGACAATTTATTTGTTATACCTAGTCAACAATTTTGATGAAACAAGAATTAAATGAAAGGAGAATGCTTTTTCAGCAAGATTTTAATGAAATTCTTGCTATGAAATAATGAAAACACATACTTACCTGCACTGAGTACTATTATAGTATAATTAGAATGTAATGAATTTTCTAAAGCATTTAATGATAAATAACATGCTATGACTGGCATATTTATATATTAAATTTTAGCTGTGAAATGACTGTATTGATATTACATTTAAGTATTGTCATGAAAACTGGATGACTCGACATTCTCAGGACTATATATGTTCACATAATACCTTTACTTTCCTCCTATAATTAAGGTGAGAATTATGGTTCTTAGACTAGAAAATCATAACATACCTGTTGGGTTCTGAGCTACTAGCCTTAGAGTCCAGCACTTTCTTCCACGAGGCCCTAATGGCAGGACCCAGAAATGGGGCCTACCCATATAGTTATGCCCAAAACATCTGTGCTTATCTGAGCTAAGATGAGGCAGAATGTACCTGGTCTTATGACCTCTGAAGTCTATGATTGTTTTCTGTTGCAATGGCCCAGGAGCTTGCAAATGCCCAGTGATTTGTGCTTGTACCCCTCCACCCAAATATTGTATAAAAGGCATAAACTGTGTTCCAATAAATCAAGTGCTACTATCCAGATCTCCCCTGCTGCATTGGTGTTGTTCTTTGTTTCCCTTCTCAGCAGCAGCAAGACAGAGTTTCTCCCAAGTCCATCCCTCTCCTTTTTCCGCAGGAATGAAGTCCGGCAAGATCTAGGTCTTCCTCATTTGTGCTGGGGGCTGCTCTCTAGGGCTCCCAACATCTGGCTCCCCAACATGTGGCAGCTTCGTCCCTAACACGGACCAGGTAAAACGTTGATACTTGCCACGACCCAATCTTCCTTTGGATTGGGGATGCCTGGTTAGCATATCTCAACTTGGGAACCAACATAATAGATCCCAGGCTCTGTCTCTTATGTCTGGCGTGGCATAGGCTATTTTATTCTTTCACTTGATTCTGTCTTCTGAACTAGAGAGTGAGTGTGCAAGTGAGTTAATAAGGCCTCACGGCTTCAGCTATGGGGTCTGATTGGGCTCTGTCCTGCAGTTTTGTGAAGTCCATAACAGCTTAAAAGGCACTTGCCTCTGAGGGCTTCAGCTCCCAGCCAGAGGCAACCAGGCATGGGGTTTATGCATGTGGCCCAATGTAGAGGACTTCTTAAGATCCCGAGAGGGGTCCCGACCAGGTGAGGATCAGAAAGCTGCCCTCCCTCTTCTCTCTCTCTCTCTCTCTCTCTCTCTCTCTCTCTCTCTCTCCTTTATCTTTCTTTTCTTTCTTGACTATCATTTCAATTGTCTAAGCTCATACCAGAAAGGCCTCTAGTCCACTTTCTTTCCTTTCCCCCTTTCTTCCACTAAGGAAGCAGTTATCCCATCTGTCTGCTCCTATGATGGGCGATTCAGTTCAGGTCAGCCACCCGGCCTTAAAGGCCCTCAGATATCTCTTGAAGAACTGTGACCTCATTCTTTTTTAAAAGAAGGAAGCCCCCTGAGTCTCCACTGGAGACCTCTTCTCCTGGGACACATAGGAAAGGGTGGAAAGAACAGGGAGAGGCCTCCTCCTGGATTATCACAGCCTCTCCCTCCTGCTGAGCCTCTGAGGGTGAACAAGGTGCTGCTGAGGATCTTTTCTGATTAGGAGGATGAGAGGTGTTTTTCTCAATAAGTGACCTCCCTGATGTAAACAGAAGTTAGAAAAATTTGGGGCAGATCCACCAAAATTTTTTCCAGGGAAACTTCGAAACTTAACCTTTACTTGTATGCTCCCTCAAAAATCTCTAGGGGACGGGGGAGAATGTTATAACCTCTATGTGAGTGTGTGTAATTTGTGTGTGTGTGTGTGTGTGTGGTGTGGTGTGTGTGTATGAGCATCCTGATAGGTCCTCCTATCAGGCGTTATTATTCTGTGGCTCCACGACCTGGCACCCTAAGGTCCCACAAAAGGTTACAGAGTCCAAGTGGGCTGTCTGATTCTAAGAACATATGGCCAAGGGTGGCATTTACCTAAGGGTCAGCTGCAAGTCACCAAGAGGCTGAGCCACTATGGCTAAGTTCTTCACTGGCCAAAGAAGCAACTGAATGGTCTCTGTAAAGAGGCACCCCTCCTTTGTCTGTCTCTCATCACCTATCGCTATGGGAGGGACAAGAGGAAAAACTCACTACTAAAGAATTCTAGGACAAATTTCAGGTAGAGATTCTTTTCCTCTCTCCTTTATCTCAGAATAACAAAAACACTGGCTAGAGAACACAAGGGTGTAAAGACAGAACCCAATGAGAGATGAAGCAGATGTAAGCCAGCCCACAGAGGTAGCAAGCAAGCAAGACCAAACTTTGTTTCTCCCTACCTCTTAAAAACACATGACAGGCTAGGTTCAGCTCCACACTGACGTGGTCATGGTGGATGCCCGGAAGGGCCCCAGGGACACCTGGGTTAACACAGAGATCACTGATGGAAACGTCCATGCCCGTGATGCTCTATTAAGGCCAGTCCTTAGATCTGGAAGTCAAAAGCCATAGCAGACAGGGCAGCGGTTAGAGCCCCTCTGACATGGCCAGGGGTTAGAGTCCTCTCTTGAGTGGCCAGTTAACGGAGGAGTTAGAATGCCCTCTGAAGAGGCCAGTAGGGAGAGGTCAGTGCATGGGGGTTAGTCCCCTCAGGAAAGGCCAATATAATCCTAAAAAATGTTTTGTCAAGGAACCGTAGTGTTTAGCTTACTATTCTTTCATAGGTTGCTGCCAGTACACAAAAAATATGATTCACACTTTAATCTGTCTTTACTAGCATCTATTTATTTTCAGAGTCTGAATATCTTTTATTACTGGAAGAAATAGCTAAAAGAAATAGCATTGAAGAAATAGCTAAAAGAAAAAAGAACCTCCGGCTCCGGGCACATCTCTTTGACTCCACAGTTCTCCCTGCATTAACATATGCCTCAGAGACCAGGGCCCTACTGAGAATGCTATTCCGGTTTCCCAAAGAGACATCGAAAGAGCTATGTTTGGAATGTCAATCCTCACTCAAGTGAAAGAAGGAATCGGAGCTCTGACCTCCCTCACTGTTCCAGAGTCAGGAGGCTGTCTCGTTTGCCAAAGCATAGAAAATCAGATGGGCTGGACATGTAATGCGATTTGGAGACAACTGCTGGACTAGAGCCAACCGACTGGATCCCATAGGATGTCAAAAGATCACATGGCCACTCGCCTACCTACAAGATGGTCAGACTTCTTCATCAAGACCCTGAGCGAATGGTTTGAGGCTCTTCATATTCCTGAAGCAAGCAGATGCCATTGGGCTACACTGACACGTGATAGGGCCAAATGGAAATATTACTGGTGCCCGCCGAGCCAATCGATTATTAGCAGGATGTCAAGTGTTCAAGTGAATATCAGCACTACTTTTAATTTTTTTGCTACTTTTCTGGCAACAGGCACTAAGGCAGTACTCAGAACTTGAAACTAGGAATTAAAAACTAGGAAAGTTGAAAATGGTAACGTAACATGATCTTGGTCATGAGTCTAGTTCGCAGGTTTTATGTCAACAAAAGCACTTTCTTAATGCATGCTTCACATGGAAAACAGACAGGGGACAGATGCTGGTGCAGGCTGAAAAATGCGAGACAAGGTCCCAATTGGCAGAGCAGGGCTATTCTTTGCCCTGGGGACTGCCTTTCCTTTCTCAGTCTATCAGCTTCCTCCACCTTTCCTAAAGTGTCAGATAACAAAGTAAAATTGATCCATCAACTCTTGTGTGTGTGTGTGTGCACATGCGCATGCCTGTGCACAGTGGCCACCTCTCTTTGTTGTCAACTTGTTTGTTAGTCTGTTAAATGCTCAAATACCAAGGGCCAGATTTAAGAACCCCAAAGTAGGAATTTTTAAAGCGGGCAAGCTTAAATTTTTAAAGCTGACACTTTAGGAATCAACATGATATGCAATTTTAACAAAAAGCGATGCAACTTTAACAGTAGAATGTAGGTGCTTCTGGAACTAAAGCAAAAAACAGAAAATAATTAGGATTTTTAAGACAGTGCAAAACTTTGCCTTATAAGCCTTAGCTAAGTTTAATGTGCAATTAAGCTGTTTTACAAATAACAGATATAGTGTCTATCAAAAGTAAATCATACTGGTTTATTAAGTTGGTATCTAAGAGTTAGGAAAACTCAAGGGCTACTTTCTAAATTTACAAGCAAACATTGACAGTTTTCCAAGATCCAGCTGATAACAAACTAAAAAAAAGTGGCTGCTTTACAAAGAGACACTTCAAATTTAGTGGTTTCTAAAAGGACAAAATTGAAATAGGACATACAAACGTATGTCTGCATAGGACATACAAATGCATTATATTTCAGGTAATTTTTATTTCAGGTCAGCTTTTTCATCAAGTACAAAACCTAAGAAAACTTTAGCTTAACAAGTGTAAAATCCTCACTGTTTTATGGTAATAAGTGTGTTTAACTTACTGTAATGTCTCTAGAAGTGTCCTAAACACCAATGTTTTAAGGATAAAACTCTTAAATATTCTTGGGTATACTGTCCAGCCAAATGTATTATTCAAAAACTTAGTTATGCTAGCAAAATATTGTTTTGTAATAAAACTTGTGTGAAAGGCAAAATCAAGTTATAAAAAGGAGTGAAAGTTTTAAAAAATACCTGATCTGTGCTAGTTACAGTTTTCTCTTTAAAAAACAAAAAGGAAGTCAGCCCACACCAGCATTTGGGTCTGGTGTTATTTACTTTAAATATTTTACATTTTTTAAAAGAAAAACTTCCTCTCTGCCTTTCATAGCCATTGGCAACAACAAGAAGCTAAAACCAGATATTAAGGTTTGATTAAGATTCAATGGAAGAATCCAGTCACAGGAATGAGGAGAGGTCCCAAGCCCCTCATAATCATGAGTCATGGTTATGAGGCTGTGTGTTTCAATCACTGAGCCTCAACCTATTTGGGTTCCAGCCTGATCATTAAAATATGTAGATTCACCCCTGAGGGTCCATTACTACTGCTGCCCAGGGTGCCAATGGAAACCCTGAGGACAATGTTTTGTTTGCTTTATCCCCAGATATCCAAGTACAGGAGTGAAAGCGAAACTCAGCCCCAGTCTTTTCAACCAAACCTTGAGAGCTGGCAAATCTACAATCCAGAGAACCCTGAATTCTCCAACCTGACCAGCGTAACCTCCTGGTTCCCTACCCTGATCCTGAACATGTGTGTGAAAGAGATGGCCACCCGATGAGGTGACTGACTGGGAGCCTCAGAATGCCTCATCTACCAAGGAAAACTTTGAGAGACCGGGTCCTATGCAAAAGCAAGGGTTTTATTAATAAGCGAGTATACTCAGGCCCAGAGCATGACCCCAAGTGGTCAGTGGCTAAGAGCCCGAGCCCTTCCAGGGAGGATCTTCCAAGAGATAGTTCCCGCCTACAGAAAAGCCCGTGCACAAACATCCAATAGATTTAAAATATTATATCTAGGTCTGCGCTGGAGGCAGCCAATCACTTTGTACCAAGTAACCATCTCCCACCAATCAGATCATTCTTAATACTTCTTTCTATATTTGGTGCGGCTAGATACATGCGTGGGATCATGGGTCAGCAACGGCTATGCGTATGCTGGGAATGCAATCCAGGCAATTCAGGCCAGATAGTAGATTCTGGGCGGGGTCTCCTAACCTCTAACAGGAATTTGTTCTAGGCCTTTTGTAGATAACAAAAGGTTACTTCAAGATGAAAAGGACACTCAGACCCTAAATTGGTAACTTTCCATGAGTAGGCCTGCCCTTGGTTGGGAAAGGGGGTTTCTGCCTTCTTTCATGTGAACCCCAGGCAAATTGTAATACCATTATCAGACTCCAGTGCCATAAAAAAAACTGAGAGATCTGGGGATTTTATTGTAAATAAGAAGAGTGTGGTATCATGAGAACCATGGTGTATGGGTTAAAAAGCAAAAACAGGTGAAGGGACTCTATATGAGAGATTTTTGTTAATCATATTGCTTAAACATATTGTTCTCATGTTAATCATACTGGAGTTCTGCAAGACAGTGTTAGGTCCTGCTAAGGCCCCAACTATGTACCGCAACAGGGTCTTGACAAACAAGTCATTTCTCAAGATCACCTTGATCACCCAACCACTCATATCTATCCTGGTCATCTGCATAGTATGGTTTTACCACTGGCTGAGGACAGGACATCCTCAGGGTTGTTAAGCACATGACTGGAACAGATATACCACTTCTCTTGTCTTTCTTTAAGTTGTGTGACCTTTTTAGGATGAACAATTTCTTGACTTTCTTTACCTTTTTGACTGAAATGTTTGAAATAACGTTTTCTTTAAGTTTATTGGCTATATGGATTTTCACGGGCTGTGACACATGTAATGGTCTTGGAAGTCTTATATAATTCCTTCTTGCCTTCTCACTGGGGTCGAACATTCTCACTAAGACCTGTGTGTCTCAGTGAAGCAATCGGCCCCCAGCCTAGGAATAAACCCTGTTTGTTATTGCATTATGAGTGTGGTTCTTTGCCATCTGAGCAGGGAAGCGCACAAATAGAACGAGGGCTCCAACAACAGCTCTGTTGGGATGCTTGTTATCTTAATGCCCTTTTGGGCCCTGCATTTTCAATTGAATCTTATATTTAGCCAGGTCATGTTTGCAATCGCCAAACCCAGCTCTAAGGATAGTATGTGGGTTCATGTTAATGGAAGGTATTCTGAAGAACACTATGTAAAAGAGCTGATGGGCTAATGTCCGGCTGACAGGTAAGTCCTTCTCGAAAGAGGCAACCTAAGACGGGCTTGACCCTATGCCCTTGCATAAAGCTGTTTGGTTAGCCACCTCAGCTGCCTCCATTTTTTTTAATAAGAACAAAAGTAGATATGTTAAGTTCTGAGCTCTACTAGCCTTAGGGTCCGAATTTTCCCACCACAAAGCCCTAAGTACAGCACCCAGAATAGGCCATACTGTTGGAGGACATGTTTAGCTAATCTGGGAGTTTTGTTGTTTTGCTCACTCCCAGCTTAATCTTATTTAAGCCAATGTTCATTCTAATGAGATCTCTCTTCTATGTAAACACTTCTAGAGGGTGTGGCAGTTACAGAAGTCACCTTGATTGAATAACTTCTGACTTATACATCTACTAAGACTTCTATGTTTTCTAGACTCCTCTTTATACCCACTGCACCCAGTGGGACAGTTAGAATTTACCAGGAGACTACCACCCTGGCTACGCTGAGACTAAAAGGTAGACTATAGGAAGGATCATACTAGTTTGCTCTAAGCAGGCGAGAGTATGACCCTTTCAGTACATGAGAACAAGATACTCAGAATCACCCTGGTGCAGATAATAATAAGGACCTTGTGGGTACCATCTAGATTACATGAAGCTCATGAAGTTAAGATGTATTACTTTATATCAGCCCCTCTCTCTCCAGTGTTTTACATAAGAGATAATCTCGGGATTAGTCCTTGGTGTAACCTTTGTTTATACCTACAATAGGGTGTGGCACTATACTCTGTTTAGGGTTCTTTGTTGGCATGACAACCTCCTGATTAGGTTACTTTGGTGTATATAAAGGGGCTGACTTGGGCCACCTGCCCCTCGAGTGTTGCAGGTGTGGCTGCAGTGCCCAGCTGCATTGGCAGGTGGCAGACAGGAGATAGGCTTGTCTACACCCCCCAGGGCTCTGACCTGTGGGCCCCTAGATGGTGTATGGTCTGACATAGGAAGAACAGTGTGCAGCCACGCAAGAGTCTTGGATAATGAAGTAGGCTGGGACAGGTCCTTCCCAGGATCTTTCACATCTGTACAACATAATGATCATTGTAGTTGTAACAAACTGGGGAGGTTGATGGGGAATTAGGAACTATAATGTCACATTAGAAATCACTGCTGAAGCCGGATGGGACTCGTCCACCACGCTAGCCACCATTTTCATTGTCCAGGCGGCTGGGAGGAATGTCCCCACGCGACCAGAGGACCAGCAAAGCCGGTTCGAGCCCAAGTAGGCGGCTCCAAGAGGCGGGAAGCACTGGGAAGTCGTCCAGGCGGAGGTGCGGTCACCCCTTCCCCCTCCATCGTGACTAGCCCGGTTTCCCGCCCAGGAGCCGCTGGCGGCCCGGCATCCAGAGTCTTGCAGGCGGCTCGGGAGGCGGGAGCCTGGCTTCGCGCCCGGGCCTCAGCTGACTATGGAACCCGAGGGAGGGGCAGATGGGCTTTGGGAGTGGGCCCGTCGCCTCCGGAGGGTCCCCGGAAGCAGCCGGATGGGACTCGTTCACCACGCTAGCCACCATATTCACTGTCCAGGCGCTGGGAGAATGTCCCACGACCAGAGGACCAGCAAAGCCGGTTTGAGCCCAAGTAGGCGGCTCCAAGAGGTGGGAAGCACTGGGAAGTCGTCAGGCCGGAGGTGCGGTCACCCCTTCCCCCTCCATCGTGACTAGCCCGGTTTCCCCGCCCAGGAGCCGCTGACGGGCCCGGCATCCAGAGTCTTGCAGGCGGCTCGGGGGGCGGGAGCCTGGCTCGCGCCGGGCCTCAGCTGACTATGGAACCCGAGGAGGGCAGATGGGCTTTGGGAGTGGGCCCGTCGCCTCCGGAGGGTCCCAGAAGCAGCCGGATGGGACTCGTCCACCACGCTAGCTACCATTTTCACTGTCCAGGCGCTGGGGAGAATGTCCCACGACCAGAGGACCAAGCAAAGCCGGTTCGAGCCCAAGTAGGCGGCTCCAAGAGGCGGGAAGCACTGGGAAGTCGTCAGGCCGGAGGTGCGGTCACCCCTTCCCCCCTCCATCGTGACTAGCCCGGTTTCCCGCCCAGGAGCCGCTGGCCGGGCCCGGCATCCAGAGTCTTGCAGGCGGCTCGGGAGGCGGGAGCCTGGCTCGCGCCGGGCCTCAGCTGACTATGGAACCCGAGGAGGGCAGATGGGCTTTGGGAGTGGGCCCGTCGCCTCCGGAGGGTCCCGGAAGCAGCCGGATGGGACTCGTCCACCACGCTAGTCACCATTTTCACTGTCCAGGCGCTGGGGGGGAATGTCCCACGACCAGAGGACCAGCAAAGCCGGTTCGAGCCCAAGTAGGCGGCTCCAAGAGGCGGGAAGCACTGGGAAGTCGTCAGGCGGAGGCGCGGTCACCCCTTCCCCCTCCATCGTGACTAGCCCGGTTTCCCCGCCCAGGAGCCGCTGACCGGGCCCGGCATCCAGAGTCTTGCAGGCGGCTCGGGAGGTGGGAGCCTGGCTCGCGCCGGGCCTCAGCTGACTATGGAACCCGGAGGAGGGCAGATGGGCTTTGGGAGTGGGCCCGTCGCCTCCGGAGGAGTCCCGGAAGCAGCCGGATGGGACTCCGTCCACCACGCTAGCCACCATTTTCATTGTCCAGCGCTGGGAGAATGTCCCCACGACCAGAGGACCAGCAAAGCCGGTTTGAGCCCAAGTAAGCGGCTCCAAGAGGCGGGAAGCACTGGGAAGTCGTCAGACGGAGGCGCGGTCACCCCTTCCCCCTCCATCGTGACTAGCCCGGTTTCCCCGCCCAGGAGCCGCTGGCGGCCCGGCATCCAGGAGTCTTGCAGGCGGCTCGGGAGGCGGGAGCCTGGCTCGCGCCGGGCCTCAGCTGACTATGGAACCCCGAGGAGGGGCAGATGGGCTTTGGGAGTGGGCCCGTCGCCTCCGGAGGGTCCCGGAAGCAGCCGGATGGGACTTCGTCCACCACGCTAGCCACCATTTTCATTGTCCAGGCGCTGGGAAAATGTCCCACGACCAGAGGACCAGCAAAGCCGGTTTGAGCCCAGGTCGCGCGGCCGCTTGCGGCCGCAGCGGGCCACTAGGTGGTGAAACAATGATGTTTTTTGGTACACTGCATTCCCTGCGAACAGCAGGAGGGTTTGCTGAGAAGGAGATATACAGAGGAAGGAGATGACATATAGAGCCCGCGGGTGATTGGGATTCGGGAGGGGGGGGAGACAGGACGTTGGTGATGGGAGATGGGTTCGGGTGGAGGGGTGCATCTTGGAACCCTGTGGAGCCAGGACTCCCACATGAGCATCCTTCAATTAAAAAAAAAAAGGAGAAAAGGTGGAATAAATAAATAAATAAATAAATATCTGCAGGGCTAGCCACAAAGTGTAAAAGAAGAAGGAGAGAGATGCAGAGATAGAGAGAGAGAGAGGAAGCAGGGCTACCTGCTATTAAGGCAACCTGGGGGTGAGTGGGGAGGGGTGGAGTACATTGGTGGTGGAGGTGGGGTACTGGTGGAGGGGATGGGTGCTGGAATACTGTATTACCAAGAACCAATTGCACCTTTGTAATTGTATGTCTCACGGTGGTATAATAAAGAATAAAAAAATTAAAAAAAAAAAAAAAATAGGGGCTGACTTGAGGCCCCCTTCACCTTTGCCTTTTGGTTCCTCAGCCTTCAGCTTTTGGCTCCTGCGGGCTTTTGGCTTTTGGCCTTTTGCTCTTTGGCCTTTGCTCCTCCTTCTGGGTAGGACTCAGCTCGGGTGACATCCTCTCTCTTTGGTGGGAGACTTAGGCTCGTTTGTATGGTCTAAGTTCGAACCAGAGCTAGAGTTTGTTCATTATATTGGATTGCTGTGGAAGAGCTTTTGTACTATTAAAAGCCATTTTTGGAACTGCACGGACTCGTGAGTTTTCATCTTTCTCCCGGCGTCCTCGGAGGTAGAAGACAACCTCTGTCCTGACACTGTTGGGGACCCGCCGGCGTTCCCGACAATGAAGGAAAGGAATGATGAAACAAGCTAAAAGCCATCTGCCACGCCCGGCAACGGTGTCACCCGCGCAGCACCTGGCTGCCAAGGCCTGAGCTGGTCTCAGGTCCTTGATAAGGAAAGGTTCGTGGCCTTCGGGCCTTTGCCTTCCATCATTAGCGGAAAGGGAGGATTTGTGACGTATGGGTCGACCTCCGGCTACCCCCTGTTAAAGGGGAATGCAGTGACATTTAGCCTCCTTAGACCTCCTGTGTGGAAAGAATTGGGCCTGTTAAAGTCAACACTTTCTAGTACATAATCTTAACAATCTTACAATAATAAATTCTGCATAGAAGTTTCTATTTAGAAGTAGGTTAAGTTAATCTATAATAGGTGCATAAAGCTAGTAAGTGATTCTATGGAAATCAAGATTAAAGAAAGTATGTACCTTACTTGAAGCAAATATAGAAAAATGTAAAAACAAAAGACGTCAGAAATACACGTCAGAAAAACAGGTGCAGGTAAAAGGTGGTCATATGTGGTGAACACGATAAACTCCTTTTGATGTTGAAAATGCTAGAAAGTAACTTTGCTAGAAAGAAACTGGTGTAATCTTGCACCTGTGCATTTGTTAAGCATAAAAAGAGAAGCTTTGCCCTCAATAAATCGCAGCAGTATTCAACCTCTCTTGTGTTGGAGTCTGTCTGTCATCACCGTACCTGCTTTCTCCTGTGAACCTCAGCCCGTTCCCCACAGCCCGGTGATCTCCTATAGAGCCGGTCTGCGGCAGCCATCAGAAATACTTGTGTCAGAGGCAGGAGAACACACCAACTATGGCGCTGTTGCAGGGCACAAGGTGGAAAATCACAGCAATCGCTGACGAGCAGCTGTGTTTTCTTCTAAGAAAAGGCAATTTATAATCACAGAGAGGCCACATTTTTTATTGACAACTCAATCACTATATACAGAGTATTGCTACAAATTGTAAGTGGACATTTATGTGAATGATACAAACTCACAAGCTCTTACATAGAGCTCCAGGCTGCGCATTCTTGCCATCCCTTTAGCAAATATGATGTAGAAAAGAATCCAGCTGCTTCAAGTAAAGGAGAATCAGCTTTCAAGAACAGCATCTCAAACAATAGGTCAAATCCACTAAATAACAAAATGAACATGGGCACAAAACCCTAAGGTTAAAATAATATGGATTTAGGTCTTACTACCTGGACAGTGCGTGCATGTTGGATTTGTGAGATAAGATCCCCACACTTTTCTCTACCATTGCGCTGACAATGCCTAGGTCCTGACTCTCCTACTACTCAGAAACCAGTTTCAGCTTTAAAGATGGTAATTCACAAAATGGGTTAAAATACATTCTCACTCCAAATAAAAAACTGTAAAGGTTTCTCCAACAACTTAACTTCTTATTAAGCCTCAGCACTGCCTGTAACCCCAACGGGAGTGGTGTGGATGGTCCTCGAGTGGACTGCCTCTACCCACCTCACTGGGTGAAGATGCAGAAAAACCCTTCAGCTCTCTGTGGGTTCCTCCTTCAGGTGTCAGGGCATGGGACAGATGGTTTTAAGAGGCTTTTCACTTAAAAGGATCTGAGTCAGCTTGAGTTCCCACCTTTGCACAGCCATTTATCTTGTGTGGCAAAAAAATACGAATAGGCAGGCTGATGGAGACAGCTGTGATGAGAAGGTGGAAAGGCCCACGAGATGCTGGGTAGGAAAGTTAAGTACCAGCACCCCATATCAGCTGTCAGAACCTCCAGACGCTGGGCCTTATACATCTGGGGGATGCATATTCCAGCCACCAAATGCTACTAAGCACAAGCCAATTATGAATATGTTTCTTAATATTCTCCCAGGAAAGCGACTCTCACAAAACTGGTTCTAACACAAAGGACACAGAGAGTGAAGAGAAGGGGTCAGGCTTTCCCTCAGTCAACACAGAAACATGACCCAGAGCACCCTGGCATCTGTTTCCTGTCCCTGGACAAACACACTGGTTTTGTTTTCAAATGCGTCACTTTATTTCCTCACAGCACTCTTTAGGAACTCTAAGTGTGCAGAGGTCACACAATAGTGTCTGTGAGCCTCAGGTTCTTCTCCTTCCGGGGTGGGTGGCCAGAGCAGCTTGTGGAGTCAGATGTTAAAGCTTTCTCCGCAGCCACATGTTCCTTTGATGTTTGGGTTGTTGAACACAAACTCACTGGATAATTTGTCTTCAACATAGTCCATTTCTGTTCCAAGCAGTGTCAGCTGTGCTTTCTTTTCGATGAATACTCTCACTCCTAGCAGGAAAGACCATGTGTTTACAGGGTGCAGGCTTTACAGAACGCATTCAGAATCCAATAGGACGCATTTAAAGTGAACTTTAAATATTAATCACCAGACGAAAGTCAGAGAGGAAGCTTCTAACTGTTTCCTTGAAGGGCTCTGCTTCCTGTCCATCTCAGTTCTCACATGATAATCCATGCCCAAAACACCTGGGGCCAGAGACTTGTCTCCATGGTAATGCACTGAGTTCAGTAAAGATCAATGACAGCAGATCTGTTTCCCCAGGGGCAGAATACTCACAATATAACTCCCTGATAATGTAGAGGAAGAGGCTGGCAGCTTTGTGAGTGCAACTGGCATATACTAACTGGAAAAGCTGAGTTGTTAAGTAGTAACAATGCAAAACTGTATCTCTTCTTTAAAATGAAAGACTGAAGGCTTGAGAGACTGGCTGCAGTGGCTTCAATGACAATATTAACAACTGGCTCAGTACCTCAGATTAATAAAATGAAGCCATGGTAAAAACCAGGAAGTTAGCTTACAGCAAACCTTTCCTGAGACATGAGTACCTACTGCAAAACCTACATGCAGTGAAGTTCTCTGAAAGCTGAAGTTTATGGATCTTACTTAAAATGGGTGCTATCCATGACGGGGCTGGGGGAGGGAATGGCAGCAAATTAATGCTTAAAGCACCAAAAATCCCCTTGCATCACTTGCTTTGAAGGTGCTGGGTGTTGAACTCAGGGTCTCATATATGCAAGGAAAGCTCTTTAGCACTGAGCCAATCCTGGCCCTAAAATACCGAGTCGTCAATAAAGACCAGAAACACAGATGCCCCAAAGAGTTAGATGACCACACTTGTTGGACAGGTGTTAACCTGGTGCTTCACATGACACTGACCCAGGTTCAGGTTCCTGAGCACCACTAGGGCTAAGAGCAGAACAGTCCCAGTGCACTACCAGGTGTGGGCCCTCCTCCCCCAACAGATTTAGTATCTGAAAATTTTCCAGCAGAAGTTGACAGTACAGCAGTTAAGACTCTGGGCTTGTGAGTGGCTGGTTCCGGTCTGATCTAAAAAACCACACATAGTCCCCCAGCACTGAAAGGTGTACAGTACCCCCCCCCCCCCCCACACACACAGTCCCCTCCCAAAACATAAAAAACACAATCCTCCTGCACACAATGTAGATCTTGTGTATTTGAAACAAGTTTATCAAATCTTTAGCTGTGAATACAGCCTTTGGAGTGAGTTTGGGTTCAACTTTTTTAGAAGATCAATTGCAGGCTGTGACTCAGGCAATATTTACCTCTTCAGGCTTCATCTGCAAAAATGGGTTCAATTCCACTTCATCTGCATCTTACTCCTATGCGTAATTCAGTTAATATATGAAAGTCTTCCAACCCTCACAACAAAAGCCATATATGCCACTCCTACGATTACCATTAGAGTTCAAGCAAGGACTCAGAAAACATTTGTTCAAAACTCACCATCTTGAACAACTTCTTCATCGAATCTCCTTTTGTCTTCGTATATTCAAGAGTGTAAGAAAGGCCATTACAGCCCCTGGTTCGGACACCAACTTTCAGGCCTACCTGAAAAAGCATTGATTGCAAACTGAATCTTTAAGAAGGACGGATTAAGAACTATATTAAGACCCTGATTATTGGGCGCCCGCCCCTCCCGCCCCCCCGACCCCAGGAATTCCTGAGTGCACCACCAGGAAACCCCTACATCCCTGCCCAAAAAAAAAAAAAAAAAAAAAAACATTGGTTTTACTTATTCTTTATATGTGAAAGAAAAAACATTAGCTATCCAGTAACAAAATGCCCCTTTCTAAGTAAAACAGGGATCACATTATTTCAAAAAATTAAGGACAAACTTGGTGGGAATCCAAAAAGAGTAAAATCAATTACATTGTAAAAAAAAGTGAGGAGGAAAATGTTCAAAACTTAAAAGTAAAGGAACTGAGTCAACATGTAGAAGTGCAAAATGTGACCAAATACCATTTGAAACTACCTAAGACCCCCTTAAAGTAAACTTTTTTAAGAAAACCTCTTTTAATTACACTATTTATTTTAATTACATTAATTTTAATTACATTTATTATTTTAATCATATTTCATTTAATTACATTTATTTTAATTAAATTAAAATAGCTTCCATAAAATTTAAAGCAGATCATCAATTGAGACCTTAAGGAGAGCAGAGAATGGTAGGATATTGTTTATAAAACTCAATAAAATTAACATCTCTCCAAGATTACTCTAGATAATCATTCAAATTTGAAGAAATGATACAAAACTTCGTTTATGGACAAGGACTGGAACAGCTTGGAAGTTCAGCCTTGAGATTTTTTTTTTTTACTTTTCAATATTTTATTATACTATATGAGATATACAATTACAAAGTTCTTCATATTTGGCTTTCAGTCATCAATGTTCCAGCACCCATCCCTCCACCAGTGCCCATTTCCCAACGCCAAAATCCCCAATTCCCTCCCCCTCCTCAAACCTGCCTCTTTTTTTCTATTTCTGTCTCTCACTCTTCCTTTTCTTACACATTGTGGCTTGCAATACATACATTTAGTTGTTAACATGTGTATCCCTTCACCTATATTCAAAGCTCAGGTCTAGGCTAGAATTATCATTTCCGACTATTAGGACACTGTTCCCTTTTATGTCTTACCAAACAAGATTTATTTTTAAAGAAGCATCAAGGAGCTTCTTTAAAAGAAAAGACAAACTTTACAAACATAGCTCAATAATCATAATGTAATGGCATGAAGTCATCAATCAAATGATACAGAATGAGAGATGGATCAGAAAACTGAACACAACTTTCTGCTGCCTATACGAGACATTTACCAGTCAGACTAAACACATGATCAAAGTCAAAGGCTATAAAATAATCATAAAAAGAGGCAGTTTCCTGGATGGTCATACTTCTATTAGACATTATAGACTTTAAATTACCTTAAAGTAAATTTCTAACAATCTACTGAACTTCTTGTTCCCTTTCTACCTTTTCACTTACTTAAAAAGTATTCTTAAGAATATGTAAGAATTCAGTAATGGCAGAGAGACAGTACAGGATAAGATGCTTGCTTTTGCATGCAACCTATATCAGTGTTTAGCCCCTAACATATGGTCCCTGGATTCCTACAAGAGTGTTCCAATTAGCAGTGCCAGAAGGAGTAAGCACTGCTGGATTTTGCCCAAAAAAGTTTTTAAAAAAGAGAAAACATTATAAAATGCAGTCCTATTCTCTGAAAAGCTGCAACTTGTGCTAGTTTTGATGTAGGAAGGCAGATAGTAAAGGGCCCCATGGCAATGAACTTTCTGGGAATAAATCTACTAGCCCTAGGCTAGTCTAAATCACCTTATCACTATCACTATCACTATCTTCCCGTTAATCATCTATTTGCTAGAGCGGCACCAGTAATATCTCCATATGTCCCTTCTCATGCTAGACCTGATAAGTGAATGGCTTATCAGGTCTTGATTTCTGTATCTATAAGGTGGATTGTCCCAATCACAGACCCTGAGGAGACTGGATTAACTCTCTCCAAATAGGCCTTGATCTGATTAACTCTCAATGGCCCCACCCACAGAACACACCAAAACATTCCAGGCTGAGAAGATTAAAAAACCCTATAAAAGTCACCTTGAACAAAGGAAGGGCAGTATATGCTGCCAGAGTCATTGTGCTGCCTACACGGTCAACATGGACCAAGCACACGTAGTGCCTAAGCATGTGTCTTCCAAATCGTCCCTCTTGAGATGTGTACTCTTTCTCACTTTCTTTCTTCCTTCCTTCCCCTTCCTCAAAAAACCCTCCAAATAAATGTTTTACTTCACTGTGTGAAGTGAAATTCTTCAGAGAGACAAGGACAAGAACCTGTAAGGCCTGGGAGAGGCCTAGCCTGCTCAGTGGGTCCTAGGGCTGCAGAGGTGGGTTGGGAGAAAGTGACTGTCTCTCTTCTTCCTGCTTCACTTAAGCCACCCCTAGGGCGAAGTTTAAGAATGTTAAGCTGTCTCAAGGTTTGACAAGTTGAAGCATTTGTGATTTTTCCTTTTTTCTAAACAGAAAGGAGACAGAACTATGGCTTTATCTGCTGTCAGAGCAACACCTTACAGAAAGTGCAGGGAATTTCATATACTCAGCATAACTAACTGCAAGAAGGCCCAGATATCTATTTAGAGGCTGACAGCACTAAGACTCCAAAGTCTTGTTTTTGGGCCATTCCCAGCAGCTCTTTTGGCTTACTCTTGACTATGCTCAGGGATCTTCGTGGTGGGGCTCAGGGGACCATGTGGGGTGCTGGGAATTGAACCCGGGTCAGCCACATGTTAGGCAAATGCCCTACCAGCTGAACTATGGCCTCAGGCCCATGAGGATACAAGTTTGAACCTTTTGATCCCTGTAGTGTAGAGGTAATCCTGATAGCTCTGCTGGTGGTGAATCCAGCAAGAAGTGACCAGAAATTGGATCAGTGGCTTTGAAAGTGGCCAGGACACATGGCCAGCATGCCATGGCAACCCTATGGCCTGGGGCCCACACTGAAGGGAAAAACTTTAAATGAAAAAAATACATGGCTTGTTGAAATTCTGAAGCACATCTAAATACTGTTTTACATTTTTCTTTTGTATCACTGTATCACTGTCTTCCCGTTCATCTTCGATTTGCTCGAACGGGCACTAGTAACATCCCCAAATGACCTGCCTCATGCAAGAAGAGCCCAAGGGCACCTGCTTGCTCCAGGAACATAAAGAGCCTCAATCCATTCCATCAGGTCATGGGAATGAGGTCTATAATTGTTACTGGTATCTGGCATATCAAATACAACATGGGTAGCTTGCCAGGCTCTGCCGTGCAGGTAGCATACTCTTGTAGTCATCTCAAAATCCAGCATTTATTGATGAACCGCGCGGCGCAAGCGACCACGCGAGCCGGGCTGTGATAGGCTGGTCTGCTGGGTGGAGTTCTAACGAGGAGGAAGTCCGGATGTGGAAAATGGAGGTCCTCATGGAGTGGGGGGGTCGTCTGGCTTGTGGTGAGGCTCTGCTGGGGTGGCGGGCCAGGGCTAGAACCTGCCATCCCTCCCGGGCACTTCATGAGCAGCTGGGCACAGTGAGAGCCAGTAGCAGCTCTGCCCCATGTCTGTCTCTGAATCAGCATACCTGGGCGGGATTAGAAAAGACTGCAGCAGGGTGGATCTCCATGAGCCGGGCTGTGATAGGCTGGTCTGCTGGGTGGAGTTCTGACGGAGGAGGAAGTCCGGATGTGGAAAATGGAGGTCCTCATGGAGTGGGGGGTCCCAGGCAAGTGCTGAGCTGCTGGGACCCCCCAGTGTCCCAGGGTTGCAGTCATGCTGCTCTTCTGCCTTAGCTGTGGGAACGGACTCATCGTGAAGGAGGGCCAGCGCTGCCACCGCTTCGCCTGCAACACCTGCCCTTACGTGCATAATGTCACCCACAAGGTAACCAATCAGAAATACCCGAAGCTGAAGGAGGTGGATGATGTGCTTGGGGGAGCAGCAGCTTGGGAGAATGTGGACTCGACTGCAGAGCCGTGTCCAAAATGTGAACACCCTTGAGCCTATTTCATGCAACTTCAGACCCGCTCGGCGGATGAGTCCATGACCACCTTCTACAAGTGCTGCAATGCCCACCGCTGGAGGGACTAGGCAGGACTGTGTAGGGCAGTTTTTCTTTGTAAACAGAAGATTTGAGCAATCAGGAAGTAAAGTGTTAGGAATGAATACACACTAACATGAAGAGTATGTCAGAAAGTACCTGTAATTAAGTTTGGAAAAGGAGATTACTGTGATGTAGGCATGCAGTCAGGGAAGGATTCCCATGGAAATGAACTTTCCAGGAATAAAACTACTATCCCTAACATCACAACAGAAACCACAAAAATCCAACAATCACCAGAGATTACTTTGAGAACCTATATGCCATGAAACATGAGAACCTGGAGAAATGGATAAATTCCTGAAGTCCTATAACCTCCCATGGATGAAACAAGAGGACCTCCAATACCTGAATAAGCCTATCACCATTGAGGAAATTGAAACAGTAATTAAAAGTCTGCCCAAACACAAAAGCCCAGGTCCAGAGGGATTCACTAGTGAATTCTTTCAAACCTTTAAGGAGGTCCTACTGCTAATCCTTTTCAAGCTCTTATAGAAAATAGAAGAAACGGAAACATTCCCAAACAGCTTCAATGAGGCACATATTACCCTGATACCCAAAGCAGGCAGAGACAACACAAAAAAAGAAAACTACAGGCCAATCTCCCTAATGAAAACAGATGCTAAGATCTTCAACAAAATACTAGCAAACAGAATCCAAAGTCTCATCAAAAAGATTATACAACATGACCAAGTAGGAATCATCCCGGGAATGCAAGGTGGTTCAACATTCGCAAGTCAATTAACATAATACATCATATCAATAAGAGAAAAAAATAGAAACCATATGATCCTATCAACAGACCTAGAGAAAGCATTTGAGAAGATCCAACACCCGTTCATGATTAAAAGCTGAGGAAGGAATTGAAGGAACCTTCCTCAATATAGCCAAAGCCATCAACTGTTGCAGGACTCCTCTAAGAGCCTCTGCATCTGCCCTGGATTGCCTCCCGCCAGGTCACTTCGTAGATAGGGGGTAGTCTAAATGTGGCAGTTTATCTGACCATGTATTCTATACTGGCTGTTATAAATATTCTCTCATGCTACCACAATCATTGTGGGACGAGCTAGATCTTACCAGCATATTTGCCTGGCCACGTTGGATCTCTAAGTAATTAGACCAGAGAGAAATGCTGTTTGCCTCCAAGCAAGCAAGCATGGCTCCCTGATAACTCAAAGGCAACTAAAATACAAAACTACTGTGAAGACGAGACTCTTGTTAAGGCTTGGAGAAATATTTAACTGGCATTAGTATTAGTCTTTGGTACAGAGGCATGCCATCTCAGAAACCCCCTTCTCTACCCTATAAAAGGCATTTCCAGGCAGCTCTTGGCTCAAAACATTAGCATATATAAGGACCTAGGTGAGGTGCTGAGGTGCTGGGAGAAATTACCTAAGGGCATTTGATCCTGCCTGCTTCCCATAATAGCGGGGAGATCTGAGTTGCAGGGGTATAAAACCAGGCTGCTTCCTCTCTCTCTTTTTTTGGCTCTCTCTTTTTGGGCTCTCTTTTGGGGCTTGCACTCTTCTTGGGAGTCTTGTCTTTGTCTCCTCTTTACAGGACCTTAACACGTGGTGGCCGCCATCTTGTCCTACACGTGGCTGGGGTTTTAGCTGGGAACCCTAAGCACAGGGTTTTTCCTATTGTTGATTTGTATGCCTGAACCTGCGATTAGTAAAGCCTTTTAAAACTGCATCGGATTCCTGAGTTTTCATCCATTCTCCGCTGGCTTTGGAGGTAAAAGGGAACTTCGCTTCCCGGCACTGTTGGGGACCC
>JAJIBD010027985.1:0-21307 GCA_021461705.1 Cryptotis parvus
CCATAGTTCCTCAGAGCTCCATCCAAGAGAAAACCTTGATCTTTCCCCTTTAAGTTTCATCAGTAAATGCTAGAGATGAGAGCATTCTACTGAGAGTATACCACCTACACAGCAGAGCCTGGCAAAGCTACCCGTGTTTTATTTACTTGTTGTGCCAAAACTAATCACAATTATGGACCTCAGTTCCATGACCTGAAGAATGGTTTGAGGCTCTTCTTGTCACTAGAGCAAGCAGATGCCCTTTGGGTTATACTTCTTTTGTGACAGGACTCATGGAGATGTTACTAGTGCCCACTCGAGCAAATCGATGAACAATGGGAAGACAGTGATACAGTGAGACAGTGATACTATAACTTTAGTTATAATTGGTCACTTAGCTGCATTTATTGTCTTCAGGCTTTGTATATTTCATTTCAGTAAAACTCCATATTTATATTATATGATTAATCAATATTCTGAGGTGAAAATCAATTTTAAGAAAACAGTCATAAATAATATGAGGATGTGGACCCTTGCCATCATTCCACTACTGGCATATTCCGCATACTGTAAAGAATGCTGGTTACTGCACCGCCCACCACTGCAGTGAGTTTTTTGTTTTATGTGTTTTTTTCTTTTTTTTGGTCACACCCAGCGATGCTCAGGGGTTACCTCCTGGCTCTGCACTCAGGAACCACTCCTGGCAGTGCTTGGGGGACCATATGGGATGCCGGGGATCGAACCCGGCCGGCACGGGCCGGCCACATGCAAGGCAAACACCCTACCCGCTGGGCTATCGCTCCGCCCTGTTTTATGCTTTTTTTTGGTCACACCTGCAATGCTTAGGGTTACTCCCTGGGTTTTGCTCAAGAATTACTCTTAGCGCTGCTCAGGGGACCATATGGGATGCCAACCTAGGTCAGCCACGGCAAAGAAAAACTCCCTACCCGCTGGGCTATTGCTCTGGCCTCCACTGCAGCGTATTTTCACTCAGATACCTAACTAGATCACTAGATCACTAGACATCCTGTTGTTCATGGATTTTCTCTAGTGGTGCCAGTAACGCTTCCATTTGACCCTATCACGCGCCAGTGTAGCCCCAATGGCATCTGCTTGCTTCAGGAGTAAGAAAGAGCCTCAAACCATTCGCTCAGGGTCTTGACAAATAAGTCTGACCATCTTGTAGGTGGGCGGCCACGTGATCTTTGACGTCCTGTGGGATCCAGTCGGTAACGGCTCTAGTCCAGAGGTCATCTCCAAATCGCATTACATGTCCAGCCCATCTGATTTTCAATGCCGTGGCAAACGAGACAGCGCCCCTGACTCTGGAACAGCGATGGAAGTCGGAACTCCAGATTCCTTTTCTCACTTGATTCCAAGCATAGCTCTTTCGATTCCTCTTTGGGAAAACCAGATACCTAACATAAACTCTATATTCTTTAAGAACACTGACAACTTTCTTCGGAGGTAAGGGTTTAGTTTGCTTTAGTACTTTCAGCATCAGAGGGACTTAAATATAAAGGTGAAGAAATCTAGAAGGTTTAGATGTAAGTAGATGAGCCAGGAGGTGGGGAGAAATATGGGTGACATACTACAATGTATTTTTTCATTTGTTAACAGATACTTTAACTTTTATTATCATGTGAATGTGCAACAAAGTTCTCTCATTCAAATAGTGCCCATTTATTTTTGTGTTTGTTAAACCTTTAGATTTCCCATTTATATACTGCACTTAAAATGACCCCGTCTTTTTGGTGAAATGTTTGCCTTTTTTAAGTTAAGGGAAGATTATTTGCGACTGATTAAGAGTGAAGTCGTCTCCTATCACACACCAGTGAATATGGTCCACACCACCAAACCAGCAAGACCACTCCATTGTAGGTGATTGGGTCCTCTCTGTCTAGTAATCCCAGTTTTACAGTTAGGATGTAAGGGATTGTTTTGATTTGATTTTGTTTGTTCCTTTGTTGATTTGCATTCTAAACATTAATTATATCATTCATCATTTATTATTTGTCTTTCATCTTTATATTTGTTTCATTTAATATAACCCTCTCTATTCCATGTTGTCACAAATGGCAAGATACCTTTCTATATAGCTATATAGATATATATACATTTATATATAGCTGAATATATCTATATAGCTAAACATATAGCTAATAGCTTTTTATATATATGAATAAATGTATATACATACACATATATCTGTGTATGTATACATATATTCTTTATTCATTATTTGCTATTGAACAATTATTTGTTATTGTATATATACACATATATAGATGTGTATACATATCTTCTTTATTCAATTATTTGTTATAGAACACTGAGTTTTGATACTAATGTAAATACTTCAGCAATAAATTCTGCAATAAATATAAAAGTACACATATCTTTTTAAAACAGTGTATTTATGTTATTGGTTAAAAATTAGAAAAAAATTGCTAGGTCATTTGGTAAGTCTATATTTTAATAATTTGAGGAATTCTATGCTGTTTTCTATATAAGTTTACATTTCTGCACAAGTTTACATTACTACCAGAAGTTTTTACAAGAGCTACTTTGAATATGCATGGTTGTAACAAATTTTTCTGTATGATATTCTTATAGATGAGGTGATATCTTATTATGAGTTTGATTTGCTTTCTCCACTAAGTGGTAATTAAAATTTATGTGCCTGTTGCTATCTGCATGCTTTTTGCCTAGAAGTGTCTAATTGGTTCTTTAGACCACTTTTGGTAGGTTATTTTTATTCTTGAGTCTTATATACTTGAATATCAACTCATTTTAAGGTGTTGGGTATGAAAATATATCCTCATGTTGGCTAGGCTGCTTTATTTTGAGGATAGATTTTTATTTAAATGAATTCTGTTTGTTTATATATATATTTTTTTTCAGTGAAGTAAAACAGGTTTTATTAAGTAGGTTTTAGGAAAGGGAAGCAGGAGGGAAAGTGAGAGAGTACACATCTCAAGAGGGGAGATGCGGGTGACACACGTGCTCGGGCACCACATGTGCTCAGCAACGTGGGCACAGGCAGCATGTGCAAACCTGTTTATATTTATTTTTATCTCTCTTTTTTCTGGACTGAATCTCTAAAGATATTAATGGAACTAATGTTGTGGTCTATGTTTTCTTCCTCGTGTTTTATAAATTCAGTCCTTGCAGTCACATCTTTAACCTAATTTTCATTAACTTTTGCATGCTGTATGATATACTTATCTCGTAGTATTCTTGCAGATGTGACTTTCCAATTCTCTTACCACCACCTGTTGAACAGAAATTCCTTTTTACTTTGTGTTTTCTTGGTTCCTTTGTTGTAAATATATTTTCCCTGCATGTATTTATTTATTTCTGTCCTTAATCTAGTCCACTTATTTGTATTTCTTTTTTATTATAATAGCATACAGTTTTGATAGCTATGATTTATCATATTTTGAACTTGGGGAACCATTTATTTATTTTTTCTCAGAATTGTTTTGGCTATTCAGTGTTTTTATGGGTTCACTACATTTTTTTATTTGTTCTGTTTCTTTGAAAAATATTATTGGGATCTTAACAAGAATTTTACTGAGTCAAGATATTAGAAAAGTTGATTCTTGTCATCCACAAGCACAGAATATAATTCCGCATTCTCTGTACCAGTTTTATTCTCTTAGCAATATCTTATAATTTTTACTGCATAGATCTTTCACAAGTACCTTTGTTGAGTTTATTCTCAGATAAATAAATATAGCCAGAGAGATAGACACATGGACGCAGAGCTGCTGCTGGCTCTCCCTGTGCTAAGCTGATAGGGCGTCCTGGAGTGGGGGCAGGTTTTGGTCCTGGCCTACCCCCAACAGAGTCTCAGAAGCCAGAAAAACCTGGGTACCACAATCAAGGTAGGGACTCCACAACTTGCCCCACCCAAGAGAGAAGCCGATTTCAAGCCCAAATATTCCGACTCACCTGGAGTCCCTTCCTCCAGCTCAGTTCCCTATGGAAAACCAAGTGGACCTGCCTAGAACTGCCTCTGGCACTGTCAGCCATGATCCAGAGACATAGACACATGCACACAGAGCTGCTGCCGGCACAGGGACGCAAAGTGGTGGTGAAATATCTCAGAGCCAGGTATGATGATATGCCAGTTGTCCCGTCACATTTTATGGAATTGGGGAGGGACATGCAATCACAAGGTCATGGTCACAATGTCTGGTCTATTCGAATTATCGATAACTGCTTATACAGTGGACTCAAATGACACAATGGAGATTTGAAGATCTCCATTGACTTTAGTCTAAGAATGTTTTCATTGACCATCTCTAGAGAATTAGCTCCAACAAGCAACACAGAATAGATTATTTAGTGTGTGCTTAGGATAGACTCAAGCAGAGGTGGAAAGGAGTTTGGAATGGGTGTTGTCCGTAGGTGCAGTGGTGATGAGTTTGGGGTTGACTGTTGGGAACCCTATGTGTTTTGGAGGCTCACAAGGTAAATACAATGACAGAAATTGACCAGATTCACTGTAACAACCCAGAAAAATATCGTAACTATCAATACCATTTCCATATATGGGTTTTAATGGTCAATATAATCAGTGCAAGCTAGAGGAGCAGACATGGGGATTGGGGTTGGGTGGGAAATGAGGGTCTTTGTTGGTGGTGGGAGCACACTGGGGGTGGGACTGGTGTTGAATGATAAATCCAACAACTGTGTTGTGAAAAACTTTGTGCTTTGTAGATCATGGTGTTTAAATAAAAAAATTAAAAATAAAATAAAATGCAAAAAAATAAACATTTAGAAGGTATGTATAAAAATAATTATTTTCATTAGAAATTGGATTGTTTTATTATCCTCTAGTTTCACAGATTTTCCTATATTTTTGTCTTTTATTTAATTTATTTCTTCAAATAGATTTTAAGGAGGTTCGATTGATATACCTATGAATATTAACATGTCCGTTGCAAGCAGTGATAATGTTTTTAATTTTCTAGCTTCATTTTCCTTTATTTCTGTCTTGCCCAATTACTTGGGCTGCTATATATACAATGAAGAAATTAATATTGTACTATATTACTACATTAATTACTTTCTATTTTTTCTTTTTGGTCACACCCGGCGATGCTCAGGGATTACTCCTGGCTCTGCACTCAGGAATCACTCCTGGCGGTGCTGACGGACCATATGGGATGCCGGGATTGAACCCAGGCCGGTACAGGCTGGCCCCATGCAAGGCAAATGCCCTACCTGCTGGGCTATCGCTCCAGCCCCAACTGTCAAAACAGTATTAATAGTATGTATTTATCCATCCAAAAAAGTGACTTTCAGATTTTTACAATTGAGGAAGATATTCTTAACATGAAAATGGATTTCTCCTGAGCTGGTGGTGTATTGAACATTGTATAAAAGATTTGTATACAAAAAACTCAAAAAGTTAAGAAGCTAGGGTTTACTGCAGTGTTCAAGTAGGTGGGTCCAGGTTTTTCCCCAATGTCCAGGCCTCTCTTTTTAAATTTTTTTAAAATTAATTTATTTGTTATTGAATAACCGTGATTACAAAGTTATTTGTGATTAAGTTTCTAAGTGCAATGACTCCCTTGGTCAGTGTTTACTCCCCTTCACTAGTTTCCCACCTACCCTCCAGTCTGCCTCTGTGGAAGGCACATCATGCTACATAATTATCTAAGCATTTCTTTTTCTAACCTATTCCCCAAGCCCCAGGCCTGTACCAGTAGCAAGCTTCCTACTGGAGACCAGTTCTTCTACTCTTAATTTCTATTGTCTTTGGCCATTTTTATTCCCCTAAGAAGACTTTTTTACACCCCACACAGATCAGAGAGATCACTCTGAATTTGTTCCTCTCTCTCTGACTGATTTCAGTCAACATTGTTCTTGATATCATTCATTCTGTCTCTTGGTGCTTGGTCCTGTGTATGACTGCCTAAGTCCTGTCTCTTGTTATCTGCTCCAGTGTATGAAGGCTTGGTCTCGTCCCTATATCATTTGCATTTCTCTATCCAGTGGATGACTTCAGGGTACCTCAGAAAGTACTTTGAAGCATATATAAAATAAAAATAGAACTCAAATATGAATGTAATAATGAGCTGTATGTGTTTTAATACAAATATTTCACCTCTTGTGTTAAACTGATTCCCAACCACTTTATTTTTAAGAAAACTTGTGAATGAGATTGGTTAATTTATTTCTCTCTTTTCTGTGTGTGCATATAGAAATGCCATAGATGTCTGAATCTTTGTTTTGTAGCCTGCCACATTACTATGGCATTTATTGTCTCTTAGAAGCTTTTGCATGTAGAATATTTGAAGATTACCAAATATACTATTATGTTCTTTTCAAACAGTAATGGTTTTATTTCTTTTTTATTTTCCAATTTGAATGTCCTAATATCCCTTTTCTTACCTAATTGCTGTGTTCAGGATTTTCAATATTATAGTAAATAAATAAGTAAATAAATAAATGAATAAACAAACAAAAAATAAGTAAATAAACAGTAGTGTGTGTGGACAACTTTATCTTGGGCCTAATCTTTTTTTTTTGATATTTTATTATTCCACCGTGAGACATACAATTACAAAGGTGTTCACAATTGGTTCTTGGTAATACAGTATTCCAGCACCCATCCCTCCACCAGTGCCCCATTTCCACCACCAATGTACCCCACCCCTCCCACCTACCCCCCCCAGGCTGCCTCAGGAAACAGGTACCCCAGTTTCTTCTCTTTCTCTCTCTCTGTCTCTCTCTCTCTGTCTCTGCATCTCTCTCCCTCTTGTTTTACACATTGTGGCTAGCCCTGCAGGTATTTAGAGTTTATCACTTAAGTCTCTTTGTGTATATTCAATAGTGAGTTTTAATCTGCCATTACCATTTCCCACATTTAGTAAATCACTGGTATCTATTTATATCCTATTAATGAATGCAGTCATTCTATATCTGTCCTTTTCCTTCTGACTAATTTCACTCAGCATCATAGTCTCCGTGTCCACCCATTTGCAGGTAAATTTCATAATTTCATCTTTTCTGACAGCTGCATACTATTCCATAGTGTAGATGAACCACAGTTTCTTTAGCCAGTCGCCTGTCCTCGGGCATTTAGGACGTTTCCAGATTCTAGCTATAGCGGAGCCACAACCCCACGGAGAATACCTGAGGCTGGGATAGGCCAGCATGAGAATACCTGAGGCTGGGATAGGCCAGCCTGGCTAGCCACAACCCCACAGAGAATACCTGAGGCTGGGATAGGCCAGCATGAGAGTTCAAAATGTCCATTTACTTCGCTTCCTCTCGGACTTCTGAGGGTTGTAGTTCCACCTTTTGCTGAGGCCTGGGGCTCTACCAGGACCCCAGGCTCCCGCCCGCCAGCCGCACATCCACGAGAATGAGATTTCATTTTTAAGTTTTATTATGCCACCGTGAGATAAAAAATTACACAGATGTTCATATTTGGGTTTTCCAGTGTTCCAGTACCCATCCCATCACCAGTGCCCATCTCCCAACACTAAAGTCCCCGGTTCCCTCCTCCCACCCCAAGCCCCACTCCATGGAAGGTTCTTTATTTCTTTACCTTTCTCTCTATCTCTCTTTTTTTTCCCTTCACTTCCAGATTGTGGATTACAGAACATACATTAAAGGGTTGTCATGTGTATTGTTTCGCCTCTTCTAGGTTGCCTGTTCTAGAATGCTCAGTTCTAGGTTGGTATTAGTACTTTCGACAATTGTTAGCACACTTCCATTTTTTTGTCTTATGTAGCCTCTGATTCCCACATGTTTGTGATAATTTAAAGCACGGACATTTACAATAGTGGTTTTTGCACTAATTCTATTATCAAAGTATGCTGTTTTTTTTTGGTTGCAATTTAATGTGTACACCCTTTAGAAGTCTCTCTCTCAGACATGGGGCAGAGAGACTCACAGACATGGGGCAAAGCTCCTACTGTCTCTCTCTGTGCCCAAACGCTCACGAGGTGCCTGGAAGGGATGGCGGGTTCTATCCCTGGCCTGCCACCCCAGCAGAGCCTCGCAACAAGCCAGATGACCCCCCACTCCATGAGGGCCTCCATTTTCCACATCCGTACTTCCCTCTCGTTAGAACTCCACCTAGCAGATGAGTCTATCACAGCCAGATTCATCAATAAATTCTGGATTTAGAGATGACTACAAGAGTATGCTACCTGCACGTCAGAGCCTGGCAAGCTACCCATGTCGTATTTGATACGCCAAATACCAGTAACTATTATAGACCTCATTCCCATGACCTGATGAATGGTTTGAGGCTCTTTATGTTCATGGAGCAAACAGGTGCCCTTGGGCTTTACTTGCATGAGGCAGGACATATGGAGATGTTACTGGTGCCCGCTCGAGCAAATCGATGATGATCGGGAAGACAGTGATACAGCTATAGTGAATAGCGCCGAGATGAATAAAGAAGTACAGATAGTGTTTCTGCTATGTGTTTTTCGGTCTCTCGGGTATATTCACAGGAGTGCTATTGCTGGATCAAATGGGAGCTCAATATCTAGTTTTCGGAGGAATGTTGGGCCTAATCTTACAGGGAAGATTTTCAACTTTTCACTCGAGTAGTGTTAGCTGAGGGTTCATGGTAAATGGCTTTAAGTATAGTGAGTAAAGTTATTATATCCTGATTTTATTGAAAGTTTTTATTATGAATGGGTATTGATCTAGCCAATATTATATCTGCATCTGAATGATATGATTGTATGGTTTTATTATTCTTTGTATCAATATGGTATATTTTCTTGATTGACTTGCATATTGCATCCTTAATGGTGTAGTATTCTTAAGGTATATTTCTATGTTGACTTTGCTATGATTTTGTTTGGAACCTTTTCATCTATATTATTTAGGGATACAGGACTATGATTTTTTGTTTTAGTGCTTTCTGTCTGCTTTCAGTTTCAGAGTAATGTTTGTCACATAGAAAAGTCTTGGGAAGGCCCTGTTTCTTTTTTTTGTTTTTAAATAAAGAGTTTCATTAAGGTCTTTAAAATTTTTTTATTATATCACCATGAAATATACAATTACAAAGATGTTCATATTTGGGTTTCTGTCATACAGTGTTCCAGCACCCATCCCTCCACCAGTGCCCATTTCCCTCCACCAATGTCCCCTGATTCCTCTCTCCCCCAGCCTGTGTCAATGGCAGGCAGCTTTTACTCTCTCTCTCTCTCTCTCTCTCTCTGTCTCTCTCTCCCTCTCTCTCTCTTCTCTTACACATTGTGGCTTACAATACACACTTAGAGGTTATCATGTATATCCTTTTGCCTATATTCAATGCTCAGTTCTAGGCTGGCATTAGCATTTCCAATAATAATTAGTACAAACATGGTTCTTAAAACTTCCATACTATCCTGAGAAGGATTGGGAGTAGGTCATTTTTTCTTTTTGTTAAGTTGGAAAGAAGACACTAGTAAACAAGTCTGAGCCTAGGCTTTTGTTTGGGGAGAGACCTTAGAGAATCATTTTGATTTGATTTCCTACATAGTAATTGGCCTGTTCAGTTTATGTGTTTCCTGTAGGCTTGGCCTTGGGAGTCCAAAGTTTTATCCATTAACTCTAGTTTCTTTAACTTCATAGCATAAAGATTTTCATTGTATATCCTGATAAGCCTTTGAATTTCTGTGATATCTGTTGTGACAAATCCTCTTCCTTTTTCTGATTTGGATTAATGAATGTTCTCTCTTTCTCTGTAATTATAATTAATGGGTTGTCAATATTGTTTATCCTTTAATGCAGACACTCAAACAGTATAATATTTTCTAGTAGAAAATCAATATTCTCTTTCTCAAGAGAAACTTTGCTTTTATAGGTCTATTCATATTTTCCACATTTAAATGTTTTCTCTCTATTTTGGTAGGGAGAAGGGGCAGTCCACACCCAGCAGTGCTTAGGGTTTACTCCTCACTCTGCACTCAGTGTCACTGCTAGTGGGCTTCGGAGACCATGCTGGATCGCGAAGGATCGAACTGAGGTCTGCTGAAAACAGCTTTTCTGCTGTGCTCCAGTGTTGCAGAACACCTAAAAGCCTAGGCCTCTGCATCTGCCCTGGATTGCCTCCTGCTGGTGACTTCATAGATAGGGGGCAGTCTAAATGTGGCAGTCTTATCTGACCATGTATTCTATTCTGGCTGGTATAAATATTCTCTCATGCTACCACAATCATAGTGGGACTAGCTAAATCTTACCAGCATATTTGCCTGGCTATGTTGGATCTCTAAGTAATTAGACCAGAGAGAAATGCTGTTTGCCTCCAAGCAAGCAAGCATGGCTCCCTGATAACTCAAAGGCAACTAAAATACAAAACTACCATGAAGTAGACGAGACTCTTGTGAAGGCTTAGAGAAATATTTAACTGGTGTTAGTACAGTCTTGGGTACAGAGACATGCCATCTCAGAAACCCCCTTCTCTACCCTATAAAGGCATTTCCAGGCAGATCTGGGCTCAAGCCATTAGGTGAGGTGCTGGGAGAAATTACCTCAGGCCATTTGACCCTTCCTGCCAGGGGAAGTTACATTTAGCTTATAGCTCCTCCCAGCTCTGCTAGGAGGCTTTGAATTAGCTCTGGGTCCTTGTAAACTGCCCAGTGGTCTCCTGAAGTTGCTACATTTCTTTTTTTTTTCTTTGCTTTTTTGGATAACACCTGACAATGCTCAGGAGTTTCTCTGGCTCTGCACTCAGGAATCACTCCTGGCGGTGCTCAGAGGACCATATGAGATGCCAGGGATTGAACCTGGGCTGGCATGGGCCGGCCGCATGCAAGGCAAACACCCTACCTGCTAGACTATCGCTCCGGCCCCTACATTTCTATAAAGCTATTTTCCTGTTTTCATCTCTAGATAGCCCAGCCCAGAATGGTCTGGGCTAGGGAGTTTGGGCAGATTTCTAGCTATGAAATAAGCTGCAAGAAGAAAAAAGCCTCTTCTTTTTTCCCCTTTTTGCCATTTCGGCTTCCCTTGGCATTTTGCTTCTCCGTTCTCTCCATTCTCTGTTGGGCTTCAACATGTGGTGGCAGCCATCTTGGCCTACACCTGGCTGGGACCTAGCTAGGAACCCAGAGTCCAGAGGTTTTCCCTGCTCTTGGATTGTATATTGGAACCTGTGATAGTAAAGCCCTTTTAAAACTTCCTGAGTTTTCAACCATTCCTCGCTGGCTTCGGAGGTAGAAGGGAACTCTCTTCTTCGGGACCCCAGCGGCGTTCCCCGACACTCCAGCTCTTCCCATTCACGTTTTCTCAATTCTCCTCTCTCTTACTAAATTTTCCATATGGTGATTTTGCCTATTTCATGGAAAAAATATATATGTATGTATATAGTTGCATATGTATATGCAGAATTAAAACAAAAGCTTTATAATTACAACAATATCCAAGTCCAAGTGCAAATAAAATTTAATGCAATATATTTAGATGCCAGTAATGGAAACTTAGTTGCATAAAGAGGAACATACAATATTTCATATTGTATTAAATAATTTGAATTTCTTTATTTTTATATTGGTAGAGTCTTATAGAAATCAGTCATAGCAAATTGAGTTTTATTGATTGATTTTCTCATAATTCTATTTACTAGTGCTTAAGTTTTGTTAGAATAAATAATATTAAACAGTTTTATAAGCCTGCCAGGAGGCTTGCTTGGGGGGTGGAAAGGGAATGTGGGAACATTTGTAGAAGACAGGGTACTCTGGTCGTGAGATTGGTATTGGTACATTGTATGCTTGAAATTGTTATGAGAAACTTTTTAAATCATGGTGTTCATAAAAATTAAAAGAAACAGCTCTTGGTCTCTTTGATCATTTGAATTTTTTTAAAAAGCATTTTTAATTTCTATTTCATTGATCTCTGTTTTATTATTTCCTTCTGCTTGCTTAGGGTTCCTTTGTTGGCATTTTCTAGCTGCTTACACTTTGCCTGTTAGGTTATTTATTTGGGTCTTTTCTTGCTTCCTAATGAACACTTACACTGCTATCAACTTCCCCCATGACACCACTTTTCCTGTATCCCATATGCTCTAGTAACTAATGTCTTCATTCTTCTTTGTTTCCAGGAATCTTTGATTTCTTTTTAATTTCCTCTTTGGTTTACAGTAGTGAGTTGTTTCATTTCCAAGGGCTTGAGCTTTTTAACCCTTTCTTGTTTTTGATTAATTTTCAAATAATCATGGGATTCTTTGAGAATCACTGAAAAAAAATTCTACTTACCTTGTTTTATGGAGCTGTGTTTTATGACTCAACATGTGATCTATCCTGGGAAATGTCCTCTGTGAACTAGAAAAAAACGTATATTTTACTTTTGGGAGATTAAGAGGCCTATATAAGTCTGTAAGTCATTTTTCCTTCAAGCCAGAATTTACTTATTGAGTTTTGCTATGTTGTTCTCTCTAATGGTCATAGCAGGGTGTTAACTCTGCTGTTCTAGGCTTGTGTCACCACGTTCCTTCATGTCTGCTAGCAGTTCTTTGTAATATTTTGATGGTCCACCATTAGGTGCACATGTGTGATTTACTTTATATATATATATATATATATACTTTATATATGTGATTTACTTTATATATATATATACAGTGATACAGTGATATATATATATATATATATATATATATATATATATATATCACTGTATCACTGTCTTCCGCTTCATCATCGATTTGCTCGAGCGGGCCCCAGTAACATCTCCATATGTCCTGTCGCATGCTAATAGAGCCCAAGGCATCTGCTTGCTCCAGGAACATAAAGAGCCTCAATCCATTCCAGAATGAGGTCTATAATTGTTACTGGTATTTGGCATATCAAATACAACACAGGTAGCTTGCCAGGCTCTGCCGTGCAGGTAGCATACTCCTGTAGGCATCTCTAAGTTCAGCATTTATTGATGAACTGTGCGGCCATAGCGGCCGCGGCGAGCCAGGCACTGATAGGCTGGTCTGCTGGGTGGAGGTCTGATGAGAGAGAAGTCCGGATGTGGAAAATGGAGGCCCTCATGGAGTGGGGGTCGTCTGGCTTGTTGCAAGGCTCTGCTGGGGTGGTGGGCCAGGGCTAGAACCCACCATCCCTCCCAGGAGCCTCACTAGTGGCTGGTCACAGGGAGAGCCAGTAGTAGCTCTGCCCCATGTCTGCGAGTCTCATGTATATATATATATATATATGTTTGTTTGTTCTCTCAACATAACAAACATCTATGAATCCGGCAGTTATTGTACCTAAGCCAAGAAGTCAACATGATGAACGACCTAAAACCTGAGCTGCACAGGAGGAAGAGGGAACACCTTCAAGTGCATCAAAGAAATAGCTAAAAGGACAAAGAACCTCCGGCTCCAGGCACATCTTTTCGACTCCACCATTCTCTCTGCATTAACATATGCCTCAGAAACCTGGAGCCCTACGAAAGCAGGATGAGAATGCTATTCTGGTCTCTCAAAGAAGAATCGAAAGAGCTATGCTTGGAATATACGCCTCACTCAAGTGAGAGAAGGAAGCCAGAGTTCCGACCTCTGTCAATGATCCAGAATCAGGGACGCTGTCTCATTTGCCAAGTCATTGAAAATTAGATGGGCTGGACATGTAATACGATTTGGAGACGACCACTGGACTAGAGCTGTTACTGACTGGATTCCACGGGACATCAAAAGATCATGTGGTTGCCCACCTACAAGATGGTCAGACTTCTTTGTCATGACCCTGAATGAACAGTTTGAAGCTCTTTGTATTCCTGGAGCAAGCAGATGCCATTGGGCTATACTGGCACATGATAGGGACAAATGAAAATGTTACTGGCGCCCATTCAAGCAAATCGATAAATAATGGTATGTCAAGTGATCAAGTGATATATGAGTGTGATTTATTTTAAATATATTGACTATTGATCATTAAGAAATGATCATTCCTTTTCCTTGTAGCCTGTTAAAATTTGAAGTTGTGTTGCCTGATGTAAGTGTAAAGTCTTTGTTGTCTAATGTAAGTGTGGCCACACCTGTCTCTTCTAGAGAATTGTTTGCCTCTAAGATTCTTTTCCAATGTGTGATTTTGATCCTCTGCTTACCCTGATTGTTCAGCTGTATCTCTGTGGGCAGTAGAAAGCAGTTTAGTTTTCTGATCCACACCGCCATTTTGTGTCCTTGAGTACTGGGTTTATTGACATTGACAATAAAGACATTACTGAGAGAAATGAATTTATCATCATCATTTTGTAGCAGTTATGCGTATTTGTAAAATTTGTCTTGTCTTTCAAAAAATAAGTTCTTTAATACTTCTTGCTAAACTGGTTTCAATTATAAATATATAAATCGTTGTTTGTCCATGAAGCACTGTATCATTTCTTCAAATCTAAGGATACTCTTCAAATTTGAGTGATACACTAGCTGGGTTGAGTATCCTTAGTGAGATGTTAATTTCATTTGGTATTATTGTTTTCCATATTACCCCTTTTATGGTCTAGAGGTAGTAGTTTTAAATCCTCTATGAATCTTATGTGATTTTTTTTTTCTAATTTTAAATTCTGTTTTGGGCTTTTGGCATTCTAATTGCTACATGTTATGAAGAACTTTTGAGTTTATTTTGGGTAAAATGCATTAGGTCTCTTGATTCTGGGTACCTGCAGTGCTTAACTTGGGAAAATATTCCTTTATTGTTTCTTTGACTATATGCTCTTCATCACATTTGTTGTCTGCTTCAGGGATTCTGATGATACTTATACCATTCTTTTTTGAACTCAGCTCATATTTTTCTCTTGTGCTATTTATTTTGAGACAATTTTCCATTTCTTATTGTTTTTTAGAGAGAAACATCTCATGTTTGAGCTAGCTGATTTTTTCCTTGGCTGTTGTTACTCGGTTGCTGTTGCCTTCCATTGAGTGCATTATTTCACCTACTTAACATTTTGGTTCTGTCACTAATGATTGCAGTTTTCTCATTCCACTCTCACACTGTTTTGTAGGTATCCTCTTGGAGCTCATTATACATCCTCACTATGGTTTCCTGGAGGCATTATCTGAAAAGCTACAGAACTGCTGGCTAGTAGTAGCACCTTCCAGGCTATTATCTTTGCTCAGTTAGGATGGTGGATTTCTAGGTGATTTTCCCAAAGTATCTTCTATGGTTTGGGAGTAAATCTTTGTAATTCATATATCTCCCCAAGGAACTTCCTAAGAGATGCAGATTACTGCTGCTCATTTCCTTCCCTGCTGGGCCAAACCTAGTAAATTTGTTTAGTTTCTGTTTTGTTTTCCTTGTTTAAATTTGAGGTGGAAATTGCAGGACCGGACCGCTTTAAACACCAATGACCTTCTTTTCCAATGGCTGTAATTTGTGTATCTGTCGTTTCTTACTACTTCCACAGCCTTGTGGGTTTGTGTTTGTTTTCTTCTGTGAGAATGCGTTACAATTAGCATGAAGTGTCTAGGTGCATACAGGGTTTTACCTGAGTTTGTAGGTACAATGTAAGAAGCATGAGTGTGTGACCTATGAGGTGTGAGGCAGGGAACTACGGCTGTGTATTTCTTTTTTTTATGGCTCATCTTTTCTTTTTTAACTTTATTAAAACAGCATGATTTACAAATTTCTTCACAGTAAGCTGTCGCAAACATTCATTGTTCAACACCAGTCCCACCACCAGAGGCCACAGCCTCCCACCCATCCTCCATCTCCATGCCAGCTCCCTAGAAGGCTACAATCACATTGATCATTGCAATATATATATGGGAAAGATTTTGGTAAACACTGATATTAAACTGGGTTGTTATCTTAAAATGACTGAGTTCTGCTGGAAGGAGCTATACCAGTTTTGCCTCTGGTCACTCTTCCTGGAGATGTACTTATCAGTCCTGTTTCATGGTCGGTGGTGAATGGCGTCTGCACAGCTAGCAGGGACAACCACTGGGTCATTCTGCGAATTTCTTATGAACCCAAGAAATGATTTCACCTTCAGGCAAAGATATGTGATCCACCAGGATAGTACCAACCTGTGGGGCACAATTATTCAGACTTCAAGCTCCAGAATGTCAGGGGAGCAAGATGGGCAAGATCAGGAAATAGTAGTATGGAGAAGCAGAGATAAGAAGTGACACTTCCGACACATGTAAAAAGAATTGGTGTATGGTAGGATCTCTTGCCTCCAGCAGAGAAAACGCCCACCAAGATTCAAGAGTACAGCTGCTGGAGAGACTGAGAAGAGACAGACATTAGTGGTGTAAAGAAACAATGATGGGTGATGGAAATTAGTGGGGGTGGGATCCTACAGTTAGGCAGACTCTGCTTAAGCCCCTGTTGTTTTCCAGCAGGGGTAGGAGATGGACGAAGATAGATGACATGCTGTCCTGTAAGCAGCCACCGAGTATGGGTAAATTCAATGTTCCAAGATGACACCAGTAGGTGAAGATTTAGGTGTTCTCACCAGCACATACCTCAGTGGGAAGAGCAGTGTGTGAGGGCCAGGACAGGCTGGGCTTCTGTGATCTCCCACACGTAGGAGGTTGGTGGAAAAAAGCCAACTTTCATTTACTTTTTTTCCAATGGAATTTTTTCAAATTCCATCCATGGTAGGAAAAGAAAGGTTCTTCATCTTTTTAAATAGCTAAGTAGCTCTTCATTAAGTCTATATACCACAGCTTGTTTTTTTTCCATGGAAGTCTTGTCTTTATTGGAATAAAATAATTTACTACCAGTTCTCTTAGTCTCCATGACTCTTAGGATCTGCTATTTCTTTTTTTTTTTTGTCTAACATAGATACATCCACTTTTTAATTAATATATTGGGATATATTTATAATAGGTAATTTTTATAATATATAACTGTACTTATTTTCTTGTTGATTTGCAATTTTGGTGTATTTTATCCTTTCAGTTCATATCTGCCTTTTCCTTTAAATGTTTTACAATGGCAATTCTTTGTTTCTTCCATTTTCATTTAAAATATCTCTGCTCATAATATTTGTCTTGTGCCTGACATGTGGATTTTTTTTTTTTTTTTTTTAGAGCTTATAACAATATGAAGAGTTTAAGATAAATTGATTTTAACCTATCATCATAATCATCTTTCCCTTTGGTGCTTTCGTGCTCTCTCATTTTGTTCTTATTTATGTTTCAGATTTTGTATTAATATTGCTAGTTATAATTTTTCTTTTGCTCTATTTTCTTTTATTTTCTGTCTTTTATTTTTTGTCTTTTTTTATTTTCTTTTTTATTTTCTTTTTTAATTTTTTATTTTTAAATTACAAAGATATACAATTAAAAATTTCATATTTGGGTTTTGGTCATACAGTGTTCCAGCACCCATCCCGCCACCGGTGCCCATCTCTCCCACCACCAACATCCCCCGGTTCCCTCCCCCTCCCCAAAGCCCTGCTCCATGGCAGGTTCTATATTTCTTTCCTTTTCTCTCTCTTTCTCTTTTCCTTCACTTCCAGACTATGGATTACAGAACATACATTAAAGGGTTGTCATGTGTATCTTTTGCCTCTATTTAATGCTCAGTTCTAGGTTGGCATTAGTACCCTGAACAATTGTTAGCACACTGTTCCATTTTCTGTCTTACCTAGCCTCTGACTCCCACATGTTTGTGATAATTTCCACCTTTGACCAGACCTCCTGATATATGTTTCACTTGACCTTGGATATTGGTATCTTTATATGTACATGTATATTTATGTTATGCAGATAAATGCAGTCATTCTGTGTCTGTCTCTTTCTGGCTAATTTCGCTCAACATAATCTTCTCCATGTCCATCCATTTATAGGCGAATTTTATAACTTCATTTTTTCCTAATAGCTGCATAGCATTCCATCGTGTAGATGTACCAAAGCTTCTTTATCCAGTCATCGATTTTCAGGCACTCTGGTTGCTTCCAGATTCTGGCTATTGTGAATAATGCTGCTATGAACATAAAAGTAGGGATGGTGTTTCCTCTGCGTATTTTTGGCTTCCCAGAGTATATTCCCAGGAGTGGTATGGCTGGGTCAAATGGGAGTTCAATTTCTAGTCTTTGGAGGAATGTCCATGTTGTTTTCCAGAAAGGCTGTACCAGCCAGCATTCCCACCAACAATGGATGAGTGTCCCCTTTTCCCCACATCCACTCCAGCACTTGTTGTTCTTGCTCTTTTAAATATGTGCCAGTCTCTGTGGTGTAAAGTGGTATCTCATTGTTGTTTTGATTTGCATCTCTCTGATGATTAGTGATGATGAGCATTTTTTCATGTTTTTTGGCCATTCGAATTTCTTCCTTGCTGAAGTTTCTGTTCATTTCTTCTCCCCATTTTTTTGATGGGGTTGTTTGTTTTCTTCTTGTAAAGTTCTACCAGTGCCTGATATATCCTGGATATTAACCCCTTATCAGATGGGTATTGGGTGAATATTCTTTTCCCATTCTGTGGACTGCTTTTGTATCTTAGTCACTGTTTCTTTTTGAGGTGCAGAAGCTTTTTAGTCTCAGGTAGTCCCATATGTTTATTTTTTTCTTCTAGTTGCTTTGTTAGTGATGTTTCACCTTTGAAGATGCCTTTAGCTTCAATGTCATGGAGGGTTTTTCCTATATTTTCTTCAATGTACTTTTATGGATTCAAGTCTGATATTCAGATCTCTAATCCATTTTGATCTGATTTTTGTGCATGGTGTTAGACACAGGTCCAAATTCATTTTTTTACATGTCTCTGCCCAGTTTTCCCAACACCACTTATTGAAGAGGCTTTCCTTACTTCATTTTGGACTCGTTGCACCTTTATCAAAGATTAAATGATCATATGTTTGAGGTTGGGTGTCAGGATACTCAATTCTATTCCATAGGTCCACAGGTCTGTTTTTATTCCAATACCATGCTGTTTTAATTACTACTGCCTTGTAGTACAGTTTGAAGTTGGGAAAGGTGATGCCTCCCATCTTCTTTTTCCCGAGGATTGCTTTAGCTATCCTTGGGGGTTTATTGTTCCATACAAATTTCAGGAGCGTTTGGTCAATTTATTTGAAGAATATCATCGGTATCCTCATAGGGACTGCATTGAATCTGTACAGAGCTCTAGGGAGTATTACCATTTTGACAATGTTGATTCTCCCCATCCATGAGCAGGGAATATGTTTCCATTTCCTTGTGTCCTCTTTTATCTCTTGGAGCAGTGTCTTGTAGTTTTTTTGTACAGGTCCTTTACACACTTGGGTAAGTTGATTCCTAGGTATTTGATTTTCTGTGGCACAATTGTGAATGGAATTGTTTCCTTAATATCCCTTTCTTCTCTTTCGTTATTTGTATATAGGAAAGCAACCGACTTTTTGGTGTTGATTTTGTAAACTGCTACTTTACTATATGCATCTATTGTTTCTAGGAGTTTTTGGTAGAGAGTTTAGGGTTCTCTAGGTATAATATCATGTCATCTGCAAATAATGATAGCTTCACTTCTTCCTTGCCTATCTGGATGCCCTTGATGTCCTTTTTCTTCTCTGATTGCTATGGCAAGTACTTCCAGTACTATATTGAATAAAAGGGGTGAGAGTGGGCAACCTTGTCTTGTCCCTGATCTCAGGGGAAGGCTTTCAACGTTTCCCCATTGAGAATGATGCTCGCTGTGGGCTTTTGGTAGATGGCTGTAACTCTCTTGAGGAAACTCCCTTCAATTCCCCATATTCTGGAGGGTTTTAATCATGAACGGGTGCTGGATCTTACAAATGCTTTCTCTGAGTCTGTTGATAGGATCATATGGTTTTTTATTTTTTTCTTTTATTGATATGATGTATTATGTTGATTGACTTGCGAATGTTGAACCATCCTTGCATTCCCGGGATGAATCCTACTTGGTCATGATGTATAATCTTCTTGATGAGTCTTTGGATTCTGTTTGCTAGTATTTTGTTGAAGATCTTAGCATCCGTGTTCATCAGGGATATTGGTCTGTAGTTTTCTTTCTTTGTGTTGTCCCTCCCTGCTTTGGGTATCAGGGTGATATGTGCCTCATAGAAGCTGTTTGGTAGTGTTTTTGTTTCTTCTATTTCCTGGAAGAGGTTGAAAAGGACTGGCAGTAGGTCCTCCTTAAAGGTTTGGTAGAGTTCACTAGTGAATCCGTCTGGACCAGAACAAACACAGACTCAAAATCAAAGCATGGAAGACCATTCTCCATGCAAACAACTCCTCCAAAAGGCTGGTGTGCCCATATTAGTATCAGATAATATAGACTTCCAGGCTGAAAAAGGTTAGAAGGGACAACGAAGGCCATTTCTTATTACTTAAGGGGTATGTACACCAGGAAGAAATTACACTACTAAACATATGCACCCAACGAGGGGCCAGCAAAATATATAAAACAACTGCTAAGAGACCTCAAAGAAGACATTAACAGTAGCACAATAATAGTTGGAGACTTCAACACTTCTCTATCAACGATGGATAGATCAACAAGACTGAAACTCACCAAGGAAATATTGGCCCTCAAGGAAGAAATGGAAGAAAGAGAGCTAGTGGATATATACAGGGCTTTTCATGCCAAAAAAGCTGAATACACATTTTCTCTAGTGCACATGGAACATTCTCCAAGATAGACCACATGCTGAGCCACAAAGCATACCTCAATAAAATTAAAAAAGATAGAAATTGTGTCAGCTATCTTTTTTCAGACCATGATGCACTGAAAATGGAAGTTAACCGTACACAGAAACAGGGAGTCAAACCAAACACCTGGAAACTGAACAGCTCACCCCTGAACAACAAATGGGTCATAGAAGAAATCAAACAGGAAATCCAAAGATTTCTGGAAACAAATGAAAATGAAGACACCAACTATAAGAACTTTTGGGACACGGCAAAAAGCCGTGTTAAGAGGGAAGTTTATAGCTCTGCAATCATACATCAGGAAACAAGAAAGGGCCTACATAAATAACCTGACTACACAGCTGAAGACATTAGAAAAAGACCAACAAAAGGAGCCCAACCCAGGCAGAAAAAAGGAAATAAAACTTAGAGAGGAAATCAATGAGTTGGAAACCAAAAAAAATCCAAAAGATTAATGAAACCAAGAGCTGGTTTTATGAAAAGTTAAACAAGATTGACAAACCATTGTCAAGACTTGTAAGGACAGGGAAAGAGAGAATCCAAATAAACAGAATCAGAAATAAAAAGGGTGACATCACAACAGAAACCACGGAAATCCAAAAAGATCATCAGAGATTACTTTGAGAGCCTGTATGCCGTGAAACATGAGAATCTAGAAGAAATGGATAAATTCCTGAAGTCCTATAACCTCCCACAGCTGAAACAAGAAGACCTCCAATACCTGAATAAGCCTATCACCTTTGAGGAAATAGAAACAGTAATTAAAAAGTCTGTCCAAACACA